>VDFB02047230.1:630187456-630257180 GCA_007258455.2 Sequoia sempervirens | reverse complement strand
TTTCACTATTTTTCACTCTTCCTCTACTTTTTATTCCCATACTTGTGCTTTTTCTTTTAATTTGTCTAGTATGACTTGTATTATATTTGCTAAGGCATTGACTTCTATATATTTTTGTTGTAATTCTTTTGAATTAGCTCTTTCCTTATCATAATGATTTGTTCTTTCATTAAACCTTTGCTTTAGTACATTCAGTTCCACCTTTGTTTGTTCATTTACATTGCTTGTACTTGTAAATGTAGGGGTAGATATTTTTTATCACTATATCTAAATTTGTTCTCATATTATTTGTTGCTTTCCTCCATGTTTTCTTATTTTCTAGGTCTAGTTGTAACCTTTCTATTTGATAATGTAACTTATTTTTTCTGTGTCCAACATTATTAATGATGTACATACACCCATAATTGTTTCTTTTTGATACATTAATTTTTTCACAAATTTTTATTCCTCTAAAATTCACTTGAATGGTGTGTACTTCATACTTACAGTGATGTATTTGATCATTTGGTTTATTTTCAACTTTGTGCACAACAAACATATTCTCCATGGATTTTGTTTCTAGGTGATATGTAGGAAATACCTTGGTTCTTGTAGGATTTGAAGTTACAACTATACTCTCTAGCATTTGCTTCTTGTGTCTTCTTGATTTTATTTCTTTGTTATTAAACTCAAATTTGTAATAAAAACCTAGGACTATTAACACAATCAAATGCTTGAATGACAAAGGGGAGGTTGCAATGTTTGGGGCATTTCTAGTTGTTTAAGGGTGAGGATTAGTCATTCCTTTTCCAATCACACTAACAATAGGAGGGGTTCCTACCAGAAATAATTCATTTGAGGTAGGAGTGGAGACACTTAGAATTGTCATAATATTTTGCCTCTTCTCATAACCTTTTTTATTGAGAATTCTCCATTGTATTTGTTTTTATTGACCTCTTTTAAATGTTTTATTATTGTGCTACATTTTGGTCACTACTACTTGTACCATCACCACCAATAGCACTAGATTCTCTACCATCTCCTTTATGAATTGAATACAACTAAAGAACTTCATTGTATTGGTTGTGATTGTATCTCACACTAAGGATTTGAAGTTGGAAAAAAATGAATTATACTAGTTGTAGTTGCATACACTTGGTCTTGTAACTCTAGCTCCAAGGCCTAGCAAATCATGATGTTTTCTAGTGTATACAAGTGTTACTAAATAAATGGTTTCTTGTCTTGTGGGCCATAAACCACCACCTTCATATCCCATTTTTTTGGTAATGACTTCCCCTAAAGAATATATTCCTTTTGTGGTGTCAATCATACCAAGTGAATAGTGTATATTGGGATCCAAGGGTTGCTCATCCTTGTTAGTATTAGATTGAGCATTAATTGCTTTAGATGGATGCTCTCTATTCTATAATTCACTAAACTCTTCATCTTTTGAGATCTCGTTAAATTCTACAATATTTTTTGGCTCACCTAGATCCTTTCTCATTAACTAAAAGGTAGTTATTTTTTATTGTGTCCACCCAACATCTATACAAGAAACTTGTAGAGACTCTTGCATATTTTTAAACTAGATTTTTTAGCATTTCTTTGATAAAAATAACTCATATCTCCTAATTGGAATATTTAGCTATGACTATCTCTATAGATGCAATGCCATTATTTCTATTGACAATTATCCATTAGTAACACCTTTCTCAAAATATTTTGACATCATCCATTTTTATTTTTATTTTTTAAATAATTTTAGCAAGGGTTTACTTTCATGTTTAACCCTAGAGACAAAATTCTTATTGGGCACAAGCCTTGCTTTAATCACCTCACATGGGTCATACTATCAGTGAGAGTCAAGATCAAATCTAAAAAACATAAAATATCATGTGCCACAGTGAATGCTTTTCTCTCAAATGTGAACCCTCCACATGCAAAATATAAGTAAATAAATATGCTCTTCTTTTTTTGACTAACAAATTATAGTTAATCTATACTTACCTTGGTTATTTAAATACTACAATGCTTGATGATTTGTTCATAACACACTCTTTTGGAAACAAATAATGTCTCCAAATTTTCAATGCTTGAATAGTGGCATAAAACTATTAATCATGAATTGAATCTCTTCTTTGCATCACTCAAATTTTTTATTGAAGCATGGAATTGTATTACCTTCTTAACTTAATATTGCTCCAAACACACTACTATTTGCATTATAGTCAACCTAAAACATATGATCAAAACTAATGCTAATATTGATTGTACAATTCCTTCCTTTTCAATAACTCCAAGATTATATTTACTAGAATAAAATCCATTTAAACTCTCTTTTGTCTCCTCTCTTGGTCTTAGTTATTAGCATGAAAATTTGACTATAACTTCTTATGAACTTTCTATAAATGAAGTCAATTTGTGAAAACTTCTTCCCTTCAAAATATTCTTTAGTGTAGGTTAGTCAACAATGAATTTCACCTTTTTTTGGTCCATATATTCAAACTTTTAAGATTACATATCCCAAGTACACCAATTAGTCCTCCATGAAACTAAACTATTATAATGATCACTAATTTCTCTTTCTCAATCTCTACAAAACTAATCTAATATGTTCTAGGCAATGCTCCCCATTGTTATTAGAAATTAGAATTCCATCTCAATAAAAAATCATAAATTTACCCAAATATAGCTACAATACCTCTTTTATCAATCTCATAAATGTGCTTGGTGTGTTAAATCCAAAACGAACCAACCACTCATATGATTCCTCATTTTTCTTGAATGTTTTCTTCTATTTAACTCATTCTTTTATTTTATACGGTGGTAACTTCTCTTCAAATCTCCCATATTGAAATACTTCGCTCCATTTAAATAGTTCGTCAAATCACCCATCATAGGCAACAAAAATATCCACTTAATTATGATTTTATTTATCGCTTTTGAATCTATACAAATTCTGAATTCACCCCCTTTCTTTGGTGCAAGTGGAGTAGACAATTATACAAAAAAATTTAGATAAATTTTTAACAATCATTCAACACACCTTAATTTTATGATACATTGGCAATCTGATTTACAACACCTAACACAATAAAATCTACATCAAACCTAGAGTCACATACCTTTATTTTTTATTCATTTACTTACCATTTTAATTTAAATATTTTTTTGTTAATATCAATGTCAATCGTATCTTTAAATCCTAGGATTCTATGTTATTGTAATATATTTAGGTGAGGTGTTATTTTCCTTTACAAAAGTACTAGCCTTAAATAAAATCTTATGACCCACTTGTTAAATCAATAAAATGAGAAGATTCTTTCCTTTTTTTTGTTCTCGAGTGTACACTCAATGACTATAATTTCAAGATTTTTTTTTATTGAAATAAGAGAATCAATTACAAAAATGATTTCCAGATTCTTTATTTATCATTATTATAAATTTAGGTGAGGCATTTTTTTCCTTACAATAGTACTATACATAAAAAAATTATCAACCAATTGTTCCATAAAAAATAAATCATCCTTCTTTTAAATACACTCACTCATTTAACACAATCTAAAATTCTTTATTATTATGTTTGAGTGAGATACTATTAATTTTATCATAGATATTACTCTTCCTTTACCCTTTAATAAATTTTGAATGGACATTCACACCGTATTAATTCTCTTATATAACCTATAAACTATGACCCCTACATCCTTTAAATCTTGGGGCAAAATGGTGATAACTTTACTAGTGGTCATGCCACTTAAATAATATAATAATTCATGTCGTCGCACGACATAAATTTCACCTTCTTCAAAGGAAAGTTATTTAATTTGTACCATAGAAAAGTGTGTATACAGTGCAGTCGGGCCCGGAACACGTGAAAGCACAGTGCTAGAAAAACTAACCAATCGACCCGTTGAAAGATTGTTTTTTCAAAAAAAACAACTTGTGGCCCCTCATAATTTTTTTAATTTATATTCAAATTTGGTAGTTAAATTAATTTATTTTTGGGGTCTCCGTGTTGTCCCCACTTAATTAAAATTTGGAAGGTATGTTTTGTTTTTATATTGAATCAAAGTAGACTATATAAATATAAAATAAGTAGTAATAAAATTATTGCTTTTTAATATGGTAATAAAGTAGGAGAAAAGATTTAATAGATAATCGTATTTCAATAGTTATTATGGTGCAACACATATAGTTCTTTAAATTAAATATTTTACAAAAATTGTTATTTGAAATAAAAAGCTTACTTTGTAAAGCATCAATATATGTTTACATTTACAAGAGTACTTATGCTATTGAAGGTGAACGAAAAAAATATCATTTTAATTGCAATATAAGAATGTGGTGAAATTGAGGGGTTCTTTGACATTAAAGTATATAGGATAGAGAACCAACTTGTTGAGCACCTTAATGTTGTGCCTTTCAAAATCATATATGGTGATTTCAAATCATTCCCATATTTTTTTCCAACAAATTACTTGATAATGATCCTACTTAAAACTAACACTTCAAGGTCATATCATTAAATATGATGTCACATCAACATGTTTTTTGTTTAGGTGACTAAAAGACACCTAAAGAAAGATAGACTAGGTAGTAGTTGTGCATAAAGCCATGCTTTATTGTTGTGTCAATGTGACATCACATGATTGCCATGCTTTATTGATATGACAATGTGGCATCACATGATTTGTTGTTTTTTAGATCTAAAAAATATATACCTACCATTCAATTATGAGTACTCATGATCACCCTCTCAACTTTAAAGTCATAACTACTTATACTATATATTCAAAACATTGGATAGTAAATCAATAAATGCCTTCACAACTATTGGACCATGCTCTCAACTATTGATCCTCTTATTTAAATGAGTGGACCTTCAATACATTCAAAACATGGTATAAAGTAGAATCAATCATGACATATCAAATTTGTATTATAACACTCGATATAAACTACTCATCCCATAAACATGTGACTTCCATATTTCAACATATATTTGTAGATTTAGAAGCATTAATTAGATAACTTGTGAAAGCTTATTGGTACCTATAGTGCACATTTATTGAGACCTTTTATGCACGGATTTTGAGTGCCACTTTGAAATGACCACTTAAGAACCCACACCTACATAACACCTCAAGAACAAACGTTTTCCTAAATACCTAAATAATAATTTTTAGTTTTTTTTTATCCTTTTTTGCGACCCACCAAAGGCCCAACCTGCCTTTACCTTTTGGCCATATATTGCCAAGTTGGGGATAGGAGGGGCGAGCCGAGGTGAGACTACATCCTCCGGGGATGGGATAAAACACCAAGCCACACATCAATTGAGGCCAAACCTCGACCAACCTAAGACCCTAGAGCAACCTCGATACTTGAGCCTCCTCCACTATCTCAGGCGATCTTCTGATAACCCAAATAATAATTTTAAGTTGTTAAAAGCTAATTCTACTCCGATAAGTAGGAGGTATTTTCCATAGTATGTCAAATTATGATATTGCTATAACGATTCAATTGTGTAGTTTTTCAAGTCAAACTCTTTGACCCATGTTTCATGAGTAGTGGTTCACAAGAACCCATCTCTCATGATAATGAATGGTTCACTTAACACTCATTGCATCTAGGTGATGTTCACAAAGGTGAAGCATTAAACCTTCCTGAGAGGTCACCCATCCCAATACTACTCCAACTCAAATGAACTTAACTATACAGTTTTTCCTCAAGATTAATTCTAATCTTCTATAAAGATTAACAAATAAATTGACATTTTACATATATTTTTACAAATATTATATCTTAAAAACTTTGATGAACCTTGTAGATATTCTATTTATATTATATTATATTATATTATATTATATTATATTATATTCTAAGTTAAAAATGTTTTTGTATGGTGACTAGATATTGGTGATTAAATACAATTTGCTTAGAAGGTAACGACACTTTACGCATGTAGAGCAAGATTGGAGGGGAGTGGGGGTGATGATGGAACATAAATCCGTCTTTAGCGAAGGAAGTTTTAAGTGAAAAAAAAAATTGAATTGAGTCAGCGACATTCACACGCAATTTTGGTTTGAGCGCCAACGAAAGGACCGCCTCTCACGAGAACTTCACCGTCTCGCTTTATAAACCCTCCCACAACTTCCTCATTAATCACCCAACGCGTCTCGAGTTCGAATAGCCATGGATTCTTCCACTATTTTCTCCCTTTTCACAATCTCTGCAATCCTCGCATCTGGTGCAGCGGCGAGACGCCCAGTCGACGACTTCATCGAATCCTCCTGCAAAATCACACGCTACCCCGACCTCTGTGTGGCCTCGCTCCAGTCGTACGCGCCCTCTCTGCAGGCGAAGCCGAGCCAGAAGGAGCTCGTGAAGGCCGCTGTCAAAGTGAGCCTCCAGAACTCCCGAAACATGACGGTCTGGGCCGTCAAGCTCTCCAGAAGAGCCAGGGACCTAAATAAGAGAGAGCGCGGGGCGCTCCGCGACTGTCTGGAAAATTTCGGCGACACTTCGGAGCAGATCAGGGAGTCCTTGGCCGAGCTGAAGCATTTGAGGCCCGATTCTTTCAAGTTCCAGATGAGCAACGTGCAGACTTGGATGAGCGCTGCGCTCACTAACGAAGACAGCTGTCTTGATGGCTTCGACGATCTCCGCCAAGGTAGGGTTAAAGTGCTCGTCAATGGACGCGTTCAGAAAGCCTGCAAGCTCATTAGCAACGCTCTGGCTTTGGTTAACAGGCTTGCAGATACCGTTACAGGTTATTGAAAGGGTTTCTTCAATCTGTGTTACATTGTAATATTATGTATGCTTTTTTGTGCTCCTCTGTTTTCTCCTGTAAATTAAGGTTTTGAGCCTATTAATAACAAAATTTTGTTGTGCGTTTCTACTAATATTCTGTGATCTTGAGGGAAGTTTACAGTCCTTCAGGGGAATGTTATGTTTGGGGCAAGGAAAGTTGCTGCCATCTTTTTTGTGTGGAGATTTGTATAAAAGTCTGATCTGATTGAATAAACAGGGGATATTTTCTCTTTGCATGTAACGCTGGAGTGCCATTATCAATGCTTGAGTTGATTCAGATTCTGGTATTTTATGCATAAATGGTTTTGATCTGTAATTCTATTGTTTAATCGGGGTAAATATGAAGAACTTATAGTTGCAGAGAGAGAGAGATTTGGGCTCTGTTTCAGTGGTGCAGCTGTAAGTCCCGAATTCCTAATTCCCAATGCAGTATAACAGTTGGTGGTGGGGTCCGTACCATAGTTGAAACCCTCCAAACAGTGAGTAAAATATATCATGTGATTATCTGTGAGCATAGTCAGAGTTGACACTGTAACACATCAAATCATACGTCTGGCGCGAAACCAACCTCACATTTAGGGCCATCTGAACACAGGATATTTCGGAATACCTTTATGTGATTTATCATTGGAGTAGATATCTGATTTATGAGAGTGGATGTTAAAAGTTATTCTATTTTATTCAATTCGACGAATATGTGAATAAATTTTTTAATATGTTTTATTTTAATCATGTATCCATCTTAAATGCTTACTATTAAAATTAGAAATGTAGAATGTAGAATAATAAAATAGAATCAATAATTTTAAAATATATATATTTTTTTATAATAATAATTGTAATATATATAAAATATATAATAATTTAAAAAAATATAAAGTGCTTTACAATGATAATGTATAATGAACACATATATGGTGAAATAATATTAATCATGTGTTGGAGTGTGTATATTATAGTGAACATGTGTAAAAGTATGATAGCATGCATCATTGAGTAGCATAGTTTATGTGATGATAATGCTTTGAAAATGTAAGGGAGTAAATGCACTTAATGCCACAAGGGAGTGGTGACCTCAAGGTCATATGTGGGATGGAAAATGACCATGGTTAAGCCCAACAATTAATCAATGCAAAGACCAATGAATAATTACATGAAGCAATGATAAGACATGTTTGACTAACGTCGTAACAAAATAGTAATCATTAGATTTACCCAATTCAAAATTTACTTGACTATGCATAACACTCAAGCTTGTTTTTCTCAAGACTAAATCATTTGCTTGAACATTCATTTATTTTTTGATTTAGCATGAGACAAGGTTAGAGATTGTGTGATAATTCACTATTCCTAAGATTTTGTTAGTTATTTTATAAAACAAAAAACAAATTAGCCACACTAAAAGCAAACCAAATATGATACCTCAACACAAAGCAAAAAGTATATTAGCCACAATAAGAGAAAACCAAACATGCTTACCTCAAGAGAGACATTGTACCATATTTGAGCAACCACACTAGAGACAACAATTCCTTAAAACATGTTATTTAATCTTACATGTTTTTTTAATAGTTCTTTTGAAATATTAGATTTATGATACCTATTGTCCATAATTGTTGATTAACATTAATCCAATAGAACTTGAAATGATATTCTTATTGGTGGTCATGTTGTCCACATTATTGGTACAATATAAGACTTATTTGTGACATCATTGATATAAGATAAACATATACACTTAATTATTATTTTTTGAATTGAAACTCATAGATCAATGTGTGTGTGTGTGTGTGTGCATGAGAGGAAATAATGATTGAAAACAAAGACTCAAATGCAAGAAAATGAACCTTTACCTTGCCTCTAAATGCATCTTTGATTGAGCCTAAGATGTAGCTCATCCAACTTGAGGAATTGTGTAAGAGATCTCCTAATACCTCTTGTTGCACACCAAAGGTATGGTTATGCTCAAGATGTGTGTTAAGAGATTGTATGTGGTTGCTCTTCAAGCCAATAGCATGACTTCACATTCAAGAGGGTCTCTTGAAATGGCTTGGGAGAGGGTCAATTTATAGATTGAGAAACTGATTGATCAAAGGTTAAGATTGATCAAAGAGATCAATGGTTAAAGATGATTGAGAATATTGGAGGTACGAGAAACCTCCAAGTGACACCTTGTGATTGGTGCACTTGAAGAGGGTAAGCATTAAAAGAATTTGGATGCTCAAGATTGTCTTAATTTGAATAGAGAGTAGAGATTGAAAGTTCTTACATGTGTGAGAAGGATCATGGAGATGTGCTAGGTGCATAATGGATTGAAATAAAAGACCATGAGGAAGCATATGTCATATGACACTATGATATGGAAGACCATGATGTGTTGTGATGATATGTAGCAAGGATCATGTGATGCAAACAAACGATAAGACACACAAGCAAGCAATCAAACATGTATAAATAATACAAAGACAAACAAATATTTTGTCCCTAGTCAAGCTGAAATCTAATTGATTTGATTGATGATGGTGATAATATTGTTGATTATGAGAACAACACAAGAATGGGGAATGATGTATCCTAATGATGAGAATTTGAGTAAATGGATCAAGGTTTGCAATGAGGCTAGGAACAAAATTGTTAGATGCTTTTGGATGTTGTGCTAGATGGCTTGGTGGAATTGCATGAAGTAGGATTGCATGCATGTGGATGGACTACTTTGGGATTAGATGGGAGGTGGAGAGGCTTGGAATTGATGACAAGGGAAAACCAATTCTAGGGAAAAAGATGAAATGGAGGGATTGTTTGGATAGGGGAGGAAGGAGTAATCTTGTGATGGATGCTTGCAAGAAGTGTGAGCACAGAAAGTATCATAGTAAATTTCTTGTTGTGACATGAATATAGAAGATGGGGGGGATGAGGGTAGTGCGAAAGAGTTGAGGATGATCTCCAAGGATAATGTCACTATAGTAATCTTCTTATTTGTGACTACTCCTAGAGATCCATGCGAGACAATTCCATGCACCATCGCTTTTCCTTCAATTGTAAAATTTAGCTCCCTATTTTGAGGAATCCTTTGCTCACCTATGGTAACAATGAGTTGCTTAATTTTTTGGGTGCAAGAAATGGTGAATCTCTTAGTAGCCATGAAATTTGACCTATCAAAAACTTCAAACTATGTGTGCTTCACAATATCTTCTATTTAGAGTTATTCGGTTATAGCACATGAATCCCTCATTACCATGTCTCATCAATCCTAAAATTAAGAAAAAGGATTCACCTTCCATTTTGTACACCTCCTATTTTCATCTCTTGTTAGAATGCTTCTCATAATAAAAATATTTGTTGAAATGATATGTATGAGACTGATACAATAATTTTTTTCCATAACTATCCTTATTGTTTGAGCTATAATCACAAGGGAAATCAAAGTGTTTGTCATCTTTTGCTAATTTAGAATTTTTTAAAATATTCAAAACAACACTACTCTTCTTGTGACTCAAAATTTTAAAATTAGTGGCACTAACTAGGCCATTCTCTCTATTTACGCACCCATCAACATGGTTATTATAAACATCAACCCCATATGGAACTAGCACAATCTTTGTAAGATAATGGAGTGTTTCTTGAATTGACACATCTTTCAGTCATGCTTTTAAAAAATAAAATTTGTTCCTCCTTAGCTTCAACAAGATCAATCTTTTTCTAACATTCAAATTTGGAAATCAATACGGTATCATTTTCTAAACAATGATCTATACCTTTTATTTTCTTGATGGATTCCATCATGGTCTATTTTTTCTCACTTGTTTGCAACTTTGATTGTTATTATTTCTTTGGTTCATGCTACATAATTTCTTCATCGATCCTTTCTTGAAGCTCTAGCTTTTGGTGTACTCATCTCTTTTTCTAGTTTCTTAATCTATTTTTATGTATCTCTTTATCATATTTATCAGACTCTTCTTTTAAAGGCATTTCATCATTACCTTCACATTTGTGGCTTAAAACCCAAGGTTCTTTGCATGAGATGCAAAGTAGTTGGATCATACCAATTACTCAAAATTTGAATTATTTTTCATTGGCTAGAGTTGCTACATGTGGCTAGTTGATGTAGGTAAGGAGTCATTATACAAGTATTTAGCGAGTTGGCATGTGTTGAGGTGATAGATATTGATGGCAAGGGAGACTCTCCCTTTCAAATATAATCACAAAAGCACATACAACTTTATGCAAGAAGGCAACAAATTAACTTAAACACATAGAAATGGAAGAGAGATGTGCAACACATATTAAGTTCAAATCTGAAAATGAATTACATAATCATGGAGCTCATATGCTCACATACAACATGGGCTTCACACATACAAAAATCTACAACTCAACATTCCAACATCATTCCAGTAGCATCTAGATATGCAACCACCAACTCTCCAAAACCCCCCTTCTCACAATGACAAGGAAACAATATATAAAATTTTGTGAAAAGAAACCACTATTGGTTTCTCAAATCAACCTCCATTAAAACCACCAAGAAAACCTATCACTTTCTACCTATCAATGCTTTTTTATTGATAAGAATTCTCTAAAACAATTTATGGGCTTGGTGTGCCTCATTTCTAGCTTTTTGTTTCATTTTGAAATTCTTAATTTTGTTACCATATGAGAAAGTTATGGCTGTTTTACTAAGACTGGGTCTCATAATTACGACCCAGACAATATTTTCTCTTTTCCCAAAAATAATAATATGCCATTTAAACCTCCAAAATGCTCATTACTCCTTCCTGACATGGTTTTCCTCTTCTTGGCATGTGCATTCAATATTCAATTCATTTTTTTTTCTTTCCACTCTCCAACCCACTATCTCCACTCTCCCTCAACACCCTGCATTCCCAACTTACAACAAAATACAAATTCTAATTTCAAAGTGAAGTTGCAGAGCATATTAAATGCCTACTCCAAGCTTGGGTGTAAGATTTTCCTTTTTTTTAAATTAATATATTTTTAAAAAAATTTAAAAAATGAATCAATTAATAATTTGATTTTCCCACAATCCATCACCAAATTCTGCTATGTTGGAAGAGTTGAAAATTTCAACAATTTGTACCTACAACCAAAAATCAAAATAAAACACAAGCATAAAACTTCAAAATATTTTTTGGTTGTACAGGATTGCTTCGTACCCCTGGATGCTCCTGTATTAGACACTCGGGGTAGAAAGTTTGTGAGTATAGGCTCACAAAAGTAGAGTTGAATGGTAGAACCATTCATTTAGATTGCAAGCAATTTGCAATGAACTCCATTGCTGTCCAAAGTGCACATGAAGTCTTTTCTTCTTCCTTTTCTTCCAACATCTTGCTGGTACTAGGTTCACTCTCCTCCAACAACTCTGTTACCATTCTTCTCTCCTCTTGTGGACTTGTATCCACCATGTACCATCCACCTCCAAATAATCTCTCTATGCATCTCCTCTTTTGTGGGTTTTGACCCACCACAAACTGACCACCTCCACCAAATCTCTCATGAAGCTTCCTCCATAGCTTCTACCTACAAATATACATCTATATACCACTCTGGATCCTCACAATCATTTTTCTTTTTTAACTCTTTTCTCATCTCACAATGCAAATCCTTTACAAATTCAACATTATAAAACTCATCAAAATCAGACTTTACCTCGATGACTTCTTTTGTCACAAAATATTCTTTTTTAGTACTGAATGCTACTATCTTTGTTGTTGTATTGAACAACTTTTCTATCTCTGCGATCACTTCCTCAAGAGACTCTTGGTCTTCATCAGGTTCCTCATTGAACACTAGATCCCCATACATCACTACATACTTTGTTTTAACCAGAACATCCTCAATTGTTGCAATTTGGTTTTCCCTTTCTTCAATGTCCTCCATTTTGCTACTCTTTTGTTGCTGCTACAACTTTACTTGCCACACAATCTCAATATCAAACCTCTCAGCTATAGACTACCTCACATTTGATGATCGTTCTACACACACATTCCTCCCCTAGATCCTGGTGCAAATTGCCTCACATTCGGTGCTTTGCCTGCACACTCAAGAACTTCTGCTCTAATACCAATGATGGCAAGGAAGAATCTCCCTTTCAAATCTAATCACAAAAACACATACAACTCTATGCAAGAAGGCAACAAATTAACTTAAAGACATAGAAATGGAAGAGAAATCTGCAACATATATTAAGTTCAAATCTGAAAATGAATTACATAATCATGGAGCTCATATGCTCACATACAACATGGGCTTCATGCATACAAAAATATGCAACTCAACATTCCAACATCATTCTTGCAGCATCTGGATATGCAACCACCAACTCTCCAAAGGCCCCCTTCTCACAATGACAAGGCAACAATATATAAAATTTTGTGAATAAAAACCACTATTGGTTTCTCAAATCAACCTCCATTAAAACCACCGAGAAAACCCATCACTTTTTTCCTATCAATTCTTTTATATTTGTCAGAATTCTCTAAAACAGTTTCTAGGTTTGGTGCATCTCATTTCTAGCTTTCTGGATCATTTTGAAATTCTTAATTTCATTACCATATGAGACAATTATGGTCATTTTACTAAGACTGGGTCTCATAATTACGACCCAGACAATCTTTTCTCTTTTCCCAAAAATAATAATATGCTAGTCAAACCTCCAGAATGCTCATTACTCTTTCATGGCATGGTTTTCCTCTTCTTGGAATGTGCATTCAATGTTCAATTCAGATTTTTTCTTTCCACTCTCCAACCCACTATCTCCACTCTCCCTCAACACCCTACATTTCAAACTTACAACAAAATACCAATTCAAATTTCAAAGTGGAGTTGCAAAGCATATCAAATGCCCACTCCAAGCTTGGATGTAAGATTTTCTTTTTTGTGAAATTAATATATTTTAAAACAATTTCAAAAAATGAATCAATTAATAATTTGATTTTCTTACAATCCATCACCAAATTCTGCTATGCTGAAAGAGTTGAAAATTTCAACAATTTGCACCTGCAGCCAAAAATCAAAATAAAACGCAAGCATAAAACTTTAAAATATTTTTTGGTTGTACAGGATTGCTTCATACCCCTAAATGCTCCTACATCATACATCCTTTATATGGTAGTGGAATTGTCTTTTCTTATGAATGGACAACTCACATATATAGGGAGTTTAATCTAATAGTTAATGAGATTTTAGCCACTTCTTGAGTGAATATTATTTTTGGATTTAACAAGAACCATTGGATTGAGATTATATGGCCAAATTATTAGTGCATGTTGGGTTTTTCCATAATATGGATAACAATTTGTTATTTTTTTTTATGGACGACTATGATTAAAACATCTTAGGGAATAGACAATTGATGAGGCTTTGCTCAAAAACTTGGGTAGGCACCTTCTTGAGTTAGAGATGATCATCAGATGAAGACTAACATGGAAAGATCAATGACACATGATCTTTTACAAATGATCCCATATTAATTTTTTTAGAAGGGAAAACTTGACCTTTGGACTTAATATTTGGAATAGGATCTTGTAGATAAGAGAGATGGCATAAGGATTTTCTCATGGCTGGCTTAGAATTAGATAGTGCATGGGAAAAATTAGGATATTTAGAGGATGCATGATAATTAATCTATCATTTTTGGTTGAATGTAAAATTACTAAAATATTAGTTTGTTAAATTTAGCAATTTTGATTGCTTTAGTTAGTTTTTAGTTTGACTATTTTTTGGATGCATCTTAATTATTCTAGTTAGTGGGTGAATGGAAAAAATCATTTTAACGGAAACACTCTTATTTATTTTTTTGTTTTTGAAGAATGGATAGAGCTTTTATTTTTTTATTATTAAAAAAATATTTGTTTTTTAATTACATTTTTCTAGATACATCATTAAAGCTTACAAATTTATCTATTTTCAATTGCCTACTAGTGATCACCTTCACTTCCTTCAATAATTCCCTTGTATTATCCATTTTATTTTAAAAAGAATATATTGAACACTTATTCTAGTTTTGTGTTAGTTGAAGACCTTATGGAAAATTATCCTAGTTTTTATTCTAGCGTCTTTCCTTAACTACATAGGAATTTTTAGTATTAGGGATCAATACCTCAAACCATGTTATCTCTAAAACTTGTCATTAGCGAATCCTATTTTCATCTAGAAACAAATATGTTCAACTATGTTTTTGAACAACAACATGCCTCTTGGAGCTATTATGATAGATTTTTTACCTAACCTTCCTTTTTAGGTTGCTAGTCTTGCAAATATTTTGATTGAATCTTTACAAAATCAAAAAGATCAATAATGATATGAGTAAAAAAATTGAGTAGTTGGGGAGTATTACAAAATATCAAGGCCTTTTGGCTAAAATAATCAAAAAGATAATCAAGAATTGAGATCTATACCCAAACCTTGAGATTCTTAGGATTGGAAGACATTTAAAAATCTAGTTTTACTATAAGAAATGGTAGAAATGTTCCTTTTTATGATGATCCCATTTGTTCATTTTTTGTGTGTTACCCAATAAGAGCTAGTAGTTCCAATCCTTGATCTTTGATAGGAACTTAATAGAGTACAAACAAATGTACAATATGTGATCATTTTAAGAGCATAGTTCAATGGTGTGTAATATAGTCTCATTCAATCCAAGACTTCTTTGGAATAGGAAAATAAGACTAAGACCAAATAATTGGAATAGAGACAAGAATTTAAGAAGAATATTCAACTTCTATGACCCATGAAGTAGAGAATCTTAGAGAAAACTATACAATTTTTGGGAAGAGAAGCTTTCAAACATTTTTATTTTGCCTTGTAGATGTGAATAAGGATGTGCCTTTAGTTAGACATTTTGGGGCAATTTGGTTGTTCACTAGATAACTTGCCCTATGTATTTCACATATCTTTAAATGATTATTTTAGAGGAAATAATAGGAAGAGTTCACCTTTTTAATTTTACATCTTCTCAATGGTTCTTTTATGCTTTCTCAACATAAAATATTTTCTAGAGCATAAATGGAAGTTAAAGTTACAATAACATATAAATTATGGGTTAGGTTTCCTCTATGGTGGCTTACCAATTTTGATGAAGCCTTTACTTCTTTCTATGGAACATGTAATATTGAGGTTAAACAAGAAAGATAAATTGCAACTAACGGTGGTTCTTGTAAGGAACTATGATGGAGAAATTAGGCTCATGAAAAGGAATATGGATGAATTTTAAGCAATAATTATGTTATGGAAACTTAATAGAATGTCTAATAACTTTTGTGGTTGGATTTTTTGTATTCAACAAGGAGGGTCAATTGGGCCTTCATCATTTTTTTTCTTGGCCTTCTCTATCTTTGAAATACATTCTTAAAGAAGATAATTTTCAAAGTTGTGGCTCTCTTGCTTTAGCACATAGGAGAGAAACATGCCTTGAATCATGTTGCCTATTTCAAATTGTCTTGGTTTTGTATAAATCTTTCTTTGTGATCTTGGATAGAGTTTTGATAGTGATCATTCATTGTTTAATGATCATTGTTTTGTGAATGTTGTAGGATGCAATAATGGTCATCTCTCTACGGTTTTTTGCAACATGTTGTCTTGTTCTTGTATTCTAATTTTTTGTTAGTGAATTTTTCTTCAAGTTAAAAAAAATGTTTGGACAACTATCCATTTGAAGGCTAAGTAATGAAAAAGTATAATTATTTACCATAACTTAGTGACCATTGACTTTTGTACCTTTGCACATAGAATGAATTATGTAAAATGTACATAGACTTAGGATATGATTTCATTCTACCTATCATTTTTGTGTGAATATGGTTTTATATATTTCTTTTATACAAAATAACATACAAGACATTGGTTCATAAAAAAAATGTGCAAATGTAATTTACTAGAAATGTAATTTTTTATCTTTATTTATTCCAATAATTTGTCCATGTGATGCTTTATTACAATCACATTATCTTTTATTTCGTACAGCTCAAATGATATAATCTCACACACACATTACCTTATTAATATATTTTTTAATTATCAATTATTTTAGTATATTTAACTAAAAGTTTTCTTTTATTATAATCACACACATTGTTGTCTTATTAATACATTTTTAAACAATAATTATTTAAATATATTTAACTAAAAAATTTCCTTTATTATAATCACATTATCTTGTATTTTGTACACTTCAAATGACATAATCATATTAGAACATGGCCATTACTAGATCATCATATTGAAACATTTTATATATTAGAAGCTATTTTAGAAATCCACACGCCCTTGCACGTTCTTCACGAAGTCGGCTACTTAAACCAAAAGAGATTTGGGCTTGAAAACCAAATGAATTGAAAGAAAGTTAGTTGTGAAGGTGTTTTTAAAATATGTTATTTTCATGTGTCTTATCTTTGTCCGTTTTGTTTGGTGAAGTTGAGGAAGGGTTGTGATAACATCACGTGCTTCCCTCGCCTTAATGGTAAGCCACCCCACTTTTACAGCCGTAATTGAAGGATGCTGTTCACTTTCACTTGTCCAAACCAAAAAGATGAGGTCAATGTTCATACTAGCACGCTTATGAATTAGGTTTTTACTTTTTAAGTCTCAAGATAAAGTGTTCTCATCCCATGTGAAGTTAATGATAGTTACAAGTTTTGTTGATAATGATTATGTCGATTTTGTTTAAATTGATTTTATAGAATGCATCTCTCATGTACATCTCATTTTAATATATGAGAGCAGTGATACAAAAGGTATTAGAAGGAAGACAGTGGATAGTAATATAGGAAATTCATACTTTAGACATATTAATGATTTGAGAGTCTTGAATGGATATCTATTATATTCAATTGTTGCATATACCAAACATCTTAATCTATGAAGCAAAATAACTACACGAGATTTTCAATTGAATATGAATAGGATGAATGCCAAATTTAATCAAAATAATTGCATGTAGAATTGATGTTTTACATTCAAATTTTTGGATAACATGGAAATATGGATTTTTTCAACTTGAGCTAACTATTACTACAAAGTTAGGTTCCTAGATCTCATAACCATGCTAGTATTGCTTGGACATCCCCTTTAATATTTCTTGCAATGTCCTAATCTAGATTTTTAGTATGACCCTATTGCCCTATGAGTTATGGAACTTATGGTTTACAATTTATCTTGTAGCCATCATGTTGGAAATAAGCCACACCTAGACTAACGATGGACTGATTACAAAGGGGCCAATAGCTTAGTTGGTAGAGCACTCCAACAACAAATGGAAGACCCTAGGTTCAAGTCCTAATTGGTTTGTATGAATTGTAGCTCAACAAGTGGTATCATAGCTAGACTAGGAGCCCCAAGCACCTATAGTGTGGCTTAAAGAGGAGAGAGGGAGGAGGGAGGGGTGGTGAGCGTAGGGGGTGTTGGAAATAAGCTACACCTGAATCAATGTTGGATTGGCCACAAAGGGGCTAGTAGCTCAATTAGTAGAGCACTCTAGTAGTAAATGGAGGATCCTAGGTTTGAGTCCTAGTTGGTTCATATGAGTTATAGCTTGACTAGTGGTATCAGAGCTAGGTTGGGAGCCCCAATAATTTGTAGTCTAGCTTAAGGGGGGTGTTGGAAATAAGCCAGATTTAGACCCACAATGAACTAGCCGCAAAGGGGCTAGTAGCTTAGTTGGCAAAGCAATCTAGCAAGTCCTAGATTTGAGTCCTAACTAGTCCATATGATTTCTATTTCAATACATCATTAATAATTGATCTGAGAAATTTTATAATGATATCAAGTGGTATTCGTGTAGATCTCCTTTTATAATCTTGTGATAGGCTAAATTGGCCAAGCTTCATAATCTGATGGTCACTTAATTCTATCTTTTCACATTGTATTTCATTATTAGTTGGCTACCACTAGTCACCTAGGATCTGTTTCGGGTCTTGCTTTTCGATGACCCATTGTAGATGATAAACTTGCATTGTTTATTCATCTTAGTCAACACTCCACATAAATCTTTGGAGTCTACTGATATTATGTGTAATTTTGAACTCTCATTAGCTATTAGATCAAAGGCCTTGACTAGTTTGTCATGTTCAATGCGTTAGTAGAGACAAAGGTAAAGGATGGAACTTGTATTCCTAAGTGGTGAATGTGGGCCTATGGTGATGTCATTGTGAGCACATGGCATCATCTCAAGCATTTCATGATCGAGTCCCCAACCTAAGTTTCCAAGCTACAATATTTGCGATTCAACTTGATTGACGATGTTCATGCATACCATCACAATCACCAAGGAGCCAATAGTACCCAACCTATGTCAACAATACTCTTGATCCAATGGCTCTCACTCACATTCTCTTTTCCACTCTTCCTATCTCCCTCAAAGATCCTTCAGGTATCAATCCAAGTAGATCAATAATGCACATTCATTCTTTGGGTAAGTTCAAAAAGAACCAATCTCACTTTGTCACCACTCTCCCCTTTTTGGGATCTTGTTTGAATGGTCATGGCTACTATTGATAAAAAATACTTTTATAATCCACATCACCTTATTCTTCTTAATGAACTTGATGTCCATCCATCATGTTATATTTTGTGAACCTAAATAAAAGGGAATTTAAATCCCAAGGTGTTGGTTGTGCACATTGTGCTATGAATAATGTCCTTGGCCATGAATTGTAAGCATGCTCTTCTATGGTAACTTGATAATTGTTGCTGTAAATAAAGTCTTGTACCTAGCTAATTCATTACTAGGGGACTTATTTACATGTCAAGTTTACTTCTAGGTCATAGGAAGGAATCTTTCTAGAAGGTGTTAGTTGTCATTAGTTGTTATCTTATCTTTTGACTTGTAACACATGTGAATCTAGGTAAATGTGATAAGTTGTCTCATGTCATATGATTAAGACACTTGTCATAATCCTATGACATCTTGTATCTCACTTAGGCTATATAACCAAGGGGTGTCTAATATATTGTACAACATATCAATTGAATCATAATTGATAAGAATACAATTTATTCTTGTCATATTCATATTCTTTCTCTTGTGCTTTCCATTTGGCCTCAAGATCTTGGATGGCTATCTCCATAGCCAATTCTAACATGGTATCGAGTGGGTTGGGTGCCATTGGATAGTCTTTTGAAGAGAGATGGTAAATCTTGAAAATTTGAGTATGCTCTCTTGCATCATTTGGGGGTTCCATTTTTGGCTCTTTATTGTAGGTTCAAATCAAAGCTTGTGGTGCAACCGAGCTCACCATTGAGTTCAAGGTTCAAGATAGTCAATTTTTCCTTTTGTTTCATCCAAATCAAACATACAAGGCCAAATTTATAAGGGTTTGACAAAGGGTTTGATCCGTAAGGCATTTTGGAGCATTTTAAGTCAAATTCAACCTTTCATCGTGTCTAGATGAGCCAAAACCCAAGATCGACAATTTGTCCAAAAAGCGTTGTCTAGTGAGGCAAACAATTTTTGCCAGGAGTCTGACAAATCTGTGTCATTAATGGGCAAATTTTCTGAGAAAAAAATGTATTTTATTTGATGTTTTAATATTTCAAAAAAAATTATCTACATTTTTATTGTAGCACTCAAGGATATAAGTTATGATCAAATATTCAATTTTTAATATACTTAGTTCTTTCCTTTTGGAAAAAGCTTATTTATTTAATTTATTCCTTCTTCTTCTCATCTTTAACATTATGATTTTTCATAGATTTTTATTTACATTGTTTCCATATCTTATAATTCCATTTATAATATTATTTATAAATAATTTCTCCTTCTCTTTTATATTTGAAATAGAGCTTGTGGATAGTTTCTTATTTCACCCTCTTTAAGTGGCTCCCCTCCCATTTCCTTCTCCATTTCTCCTAAAATAACTAATTATTTTATAGCTCTTTTCTCTTGGATACCACCACTTTACTTTCACTTCGTCCTTCTATTACCAAAGAGCTTTTCTCTTGTAGTCAATATTCACTCAAGAAAAATCCTCTTATGTGGGCTTCTTTCTATTCCTCCATAATTCCAAGGATCTCTTAATTTTTTCTCTTTACTTGAGGAATTTCTCCATTTTTATTTCTTGATATGATCATTGGATTTAGCATATATATAGTGAAAAAAACAATAGTTCATTTTTTTTAATCTTTGCATCATCACATTTGATACACTTGAATTTTATATCTCATTATTTCCTACATTTACATATTATACCAACAATAATTCAACCACTAGTTTGGATATTTCAGTAAAGGACTAATTCAACCCATTTTGTGAAATAAATAGTGTAAAAAAGAATCTATTTATATGTTTTTTTGACCCTGCCATCATATCACCTACAAAATTATTGTCCTATTGCTAAAAGGGAGCCCTAACTAAAATAGATGTTAGGGTAACACACTTGTAAATTTTATCTTGCTTGATAACCTCTCAAAAGCATCATATTTTCTTGATATTACGGCCACATATAAACAAGGTAGGCCACCAATATCATACTCTTAAAATCTTATGAGTAGCAGTCTTTATCATAAAGTTTCCTCCACACAACCCGTGTTGGCTCTAATTGATGACCAAAATAGATTTCTAGATCTAAACACTTGAAAAACAACCTATATACATTTAGATCACCTCCTATTAGCACACACCTATAGGATGCAAGATTGAGGTTCCTTTGTTGATTATCATTTTGTTTTTTTTAAGACTGCAGGAATCGGTCGGGTATATACCCCCCTATAAACTGCAGTGTGCCTGGTAAACTTTTTTCATGTGACCGGTGGCACTAGCATGACATGCCCTCCGGTACCACAGGGACAGTGGGGAGACTAGACCTCATGACCTCTTGCCCGAAACAGGATGCTTTAGCCAATCGAGCTAGGCCCACTGCCCCTTTGTTGATTATGATGCTTTACATCATGGAATGTCTAGGTTATATGGATATTCGGGTCAATTATATCGAGATTCTAAATATGGACACTTTATACATTGTAGTCGAGGTAGAGAGAATATCAAAAAGTGTTGATTACTTGGTAAAAATACATAGCAGAAGATCCAAGTTACAAAAGGAAAGGGAGATCAAGTAATTGTTGGGCGGTGGTTTCTATTTCGGGCTGTAGTGGTGTTTTGTGTTTGCTGCTGATTTGTGGGTCCCATAGGCTGTTTGGCCTCATAGACATTATTAAAAATCTTCATTCATTCATTCAATCACAAAGAACAGATAAAATTTTTCAAGTAGAAAACTATGTCCTTATACCATGGGTCATTATTTAAAGGATAAGAATTAAGTGCAAGGTTAAGACTCAAATCATTTACTTCCACTACCTCTAAGTTCACGTCAACTATGATCTTTGATAATCCTTAGCTTCTTACCAATTAGGTTTTTTGCACCTGTATCTTGTTAAATCTAGTTTCATCTCCTTCCAAAAGATTATTGTTGGACTAAAATACCCCACATCTATATAAAACACAGATAATTTCTGCACCTATGAGATATGGTCTACAAATTTTAATAGCTCTGGCTTTGGTTAACAGGCTTGCAGATACCGTTACAGGTTATTGTAAGGGTTTCTTCAATCTGTGTTGCATTGTAATATTATGTATGCTTTTTTGTGCTCCTCTGTTCTCTCCTGTAAATTAAGGTTTTGAACCTATTAATACCAAAATTTTGTTGTGCGTTTCTACTAATAGTCTGTGTTCTTGAGGGGAGTCTACAGTCCTTCAGGGGAATGTTACTGTTTGGGGCAAGGGAAGTTGCTGCCATTCTTTTTGTGTGGGAATTTGTATAAAAATCTGATCTGATTGAATAAACAGGGGAAATTTTCTCTTTGCATGTAACGCTGGAGTGCCATTATCAATGCTTGCGTTGATTCACATTCTGGTATTTTATGCATAAATTGTTTTGATCTGTAATTCTATTGTTTAATCGGGGTAAATCTGAAGAACTTATAGTTGCAGAGAGAGAGAGATTTGGGCTCTGTTTCAGTGGTGCAGCTGAAAGTCCCAAATTCCTAATTCCTAATACAGTATAACAGTTGGTGGTGGGGTCCGTACCATAGTTGAAACCCTCCAAACAGTGAGTAAAATTTGTGTGTGAGCATAGTCCAGGGTTAATACTGCAACACATCAAATCATACGTCAGGCGCGAAAGTAGCCTCACATTTAGGGCCATCGGAACACATGAATTTTCGGAATACCTTCATCTGATTTATCATTATCATTGGAGTGGATGTTAAAAGTTATTCTATTCTAAATAATTTTTTTATTTTTTTTCAATATAATGTAGAACATAAAATTTAATATGGATTATAACAAAGTACAATCAATAATTCTAAAAGATAATAAAATATTTTATAATGATAATTATAATATTTTAAAAATACAAAGTATTTTATAATGATAATGTATAATGAACACATGTATGGTGAAATGACATTAATCATGTGTTGAAGTGTGTATATTATATTGAATATGTGTAAAAGTATGATAGCATACATCATTGAGTAGTATAGTTTATGTGATGATAATGCTATGAAGATGGAAGGGTGTAAATGCACTTAATGCCACAAGGGAGTGGTGACCTCAAGGTTATGTGTGGGATGATAAATTATCATGGTTAAGCTCAACAATTAACCAATGCAAAGATGAATGAATAATTAAATTAAGCAATGATAAGACATGCTTGACTAACATCATAATTCAAATGTAATCATTAGACGTATTTATTTACCCAATTCAAAATTCACTTGATTATGCATAACACTCAAGCTTGTTTTCCTTAAGACTAAATCATTTGCTTGAACTTTCATTTCCCTTTTGATTTAGCATGAGACAATGTTAGAGATTGTGTGACAATTCATTATTCCTAAGATTTTGTTGGCTGTTTATAAAACAAAAAACAAACTAGCCACACTAAAAGCAAATCAAATATGATACCTCAACACAACAACAAAAAGTAAGTTAGCCACACTAAAAGCAAACCAAACATGATTACCTCAAGAGAGACATTGTACCATATTTGAGTAACCACACTAGAGACACCAATTCCTTCAAACAAGTTATTTAATCTTACATTTTTTTTTAATAGTTCTCTTGAAATATTAGATTTATGATTTCTATTGTCCATAATTGTTGATTAACATTAATCCAATGGAACTTGCAATAATATTCTTATTGGTGGTCATGTTGTCCACATTATTGGTACAATATAAGACTTATTATGACATCATTGATATATATATATATATATATATAAAATTGAAACACAAATATGTGCATGTGTGTGTACGAGAGGAAATAATGGTGTATGTGTACAATATAAAATAATGATTGAAAACAAAGACTCAAATGTAATAAAATGAACCTTTACCTTGCCTCTAAATGCACCTTCAATTGAGCCTAAGAGGTTGTTCATCCTTGACTTGAGGAGTTGTGTAAGGGATCTCCTAATACCTCTTGTTGCACACCAAAGGTATGGTTATGCTCAAGATGTGCATTATTAAGAGATTGCATGTGGTTGCTCTTCAAGCCAATAGCGTGACTTCACATTCAAGAGGGTCTCTCGAAATGGCTCCGGAGAGGGTCAATTTATAGATTGAGAAAATGATTGTTCCTCCTTAGCTTCAACAAGGTCAATCTTTTTTTGACATTCAAATTTGGAAATCAGTAAGGTATCATTTTCTAAACAATGATCTATACCTTCCATTTTCTTGATGGATTCCACCATGGTCTATTTGTTATCACTTGTTTGCAACTTTGATTGTTATTATTTCGTTGGTTCATGCTACATAATCTCTTCCCTGACCCTTTCTCAAAGCTCTAGCTTTTGGTGTACTCATCACTTTTCTAGTTTCTTGATCTATTTTTTTACATCTCTTTATCATATTTATCAAACTCTTCTTCTATATTCATTTCATCATTACCTTGACATTTGTGTCTTAAATTCCAAGGTTCTTTGCATGAGATGCAAAGTAGCTAGATCATACCAATTTCTCAAAATTTGAATTGTTTTTCATTGGCTAGAGTTGTTACATGTGGCTAGTTGATGTAGGCAAGGAGCCATTATACAAGGGTTTGGTGAGTTGGCATGTGTTGAGGTGATGTGATCCTTTATATGGTAGTGGAATTGTCTTTTCTTATGAATGGATCACTCACATATGTAGGGAGTTTAATCTAATAGTTAATAGGATTTTAGCCACTTCTTGAGTGAATACTATTTTGGGATTTAACAAGAACCATTGGATTGAGATTTTGTGGCCAAATTATTAGTGCATGTTGGGGTTTTCTATAATATGGATAATAATTTGTTGATTTTTTTATGGATGACTATGATTAGAACATCTTAGGGAATAGACAATTGATGAGGTTTTTCTCAAAAACTTGGGAATAAACCTTCTTGAGTTAGCCATGATCATTAGATGAAGACTAACATGGAAAGATCAATGACACATGATCTTTTATAGACAAATGACCCATTATTAATTTTTTTTAGAAGAGAAAACTTGACCATTGGACTTAGTATTTGGAATAAGATCTTGTAGATAAGTGAGATTACATAAGGATTTTCTCATGGCTATCTAAGAATTAGATAGTGAATTAGACAAATTAGGATATTTAGAGGATGCATGCTAACTAATCTATCATTTTTGGTTGAATGTAAAATTACTGAAATATTAGTTTGTTAAATTTAACAATTTTGATTGCTTTAGTTAGTTTTTAGTTTGACTACTTTTTGGGTGCATCTTAATTATTCTAGTTAGTGGGTGATTGGAAAAATTCATTTTAAAGGAAACACTCTTATGTATTTTTTGTTTTTGAAGAATGAGAGAGCTTTTATTTTTTATTATTAAAAAAAAATATATTTTTTATTGCATTTCTCTAGATACATCATTAAAGCTTAAAAAATTATCTATTTCCAATTGCCTACTAGTGATCACCTTCACTTCCTTCAATAATTCCCTTGTATTGTCCATTTTATTTTAAAAAATAATACATTAAACTTTTATTCTAGTTTTGTGTCAATTGAAGACCTTATGGAAAATTATCCTGCTTGTTATTCAAGCATCATTCATTAACTACCTAGGAATTTGTACTATTAGGGATCAATGCCTCAAACCATGTTATCTTTAAAACTTGTCATTAGCGAATCCTATTTTTCATTTAGAAACAAATATGTTCAACTAGGTTTTTGAACAACAACATGGCTCTTGGAGCTATTATGATAGATCTTTTATCTAACCTTCCTTTTTAGGTTGCCAGTCTTGCAAATAATTTGATTGAATCTTTACAAAATGACAAAAGCTCAATAATCATATGGTTACAAAAAATGAGTAGTTGAGGGCTATTGCAAAATATCAAGGCCTTTTGGCTAAAATAATCAAAGAGATTATCAAGAATTAAGATCTATACCCAAATCTTGAGATTCTTAGGATTGGAAGACATTTAAAAATTTATAGTTTTACTATAAGAAATGGTAGAAATGTTCCTTTCATGATGATCCCATTTGTTCAATTATTGAGTGTTACCCAACAAGAGCTAGCAGTTCCAATCCTTGATCTTTGATATGAACTTAATAAAGTGCAAACAAAGGTACAATAGGTGCTCATTTTAAGAACATAGTTCAATGGTGTGCAATATAATCTCATTCAATCCAAGACTTCTTTAGAATAAGAAAAGAAGACTAACACCAAATAATTGGAATAGAGACAAGAACTTAAGAAGAATATGACTTCTATGACCCATGAAGTAGAGAATCTTAGAGAAAACTATATAAATTTTGGGAAGAGATGCTTTCAAACATTTTTATTTTTATTAAAACATGGTCATCTACTAGATCATCATATTGTTACAAATGAAACATAAAGTAATATATAATATGCCCCTTTAGAAATCCACACGCCCTTGCACGTTCTTCACGAAGTCGGCTACTTAAAACAAAAGAGATTCGGGCATGAAAACCAAATGAATTGAAAGAAAGTTAATTGTGAAGGCGTGTTTAAAAAATGTGTTTGTCGGCTGTAGCTTTTTCGAGTGTCTTATCTTGTCCGTTTTGTTTGGTGAAGTTGAGGAAGGATTGTGATAACATCGCGTGCTCCCCCTGCCTTAATGGTAAGGCACCCCTCTTTACGGCCGTAATTGAAGGATGCTGTTCACTTTCACTTGTCCAAACCAAAAAGATGAGGTCAATGTTCATGCTAGGGTTTATGGATAAAGTGCTCTCATCCCATCTGTAGTTAATGATAGTTACAAGTTTAGTATATTTGGGAGGAATAATGGGGTTCATTTTTATATATGAATTTATAATGTTTCAAGTAATGACACATTCTTGTTGATAATGATTATGTCGCTTTTGTTTAAATTGATTTAATGTATGCTTTATAGAATGCATTCTTCATGAACATCTCATTTTAACATATGGAAAGCAAAAGGTACTACAACGAAGACAATTGATAGTAATATCAAATTTCAAAAAAAAATAAAATCTATATCAGACATATTAGGTGTTCTTAAACCTTTGTTTGTATTATTTCATGGATGCTTTGAGAGCCTTGGATGGATATCTATTATATCTAATTGTTGTAAATACCAAATATCTTAATCTATGAAGTAAAATCGCTACATGAAATTTACAATTGATTATGAATAGGATGAATGTCAAATTTAATCAACATAATTGCATGTAGAACTGATTTCTTATATTCAAATTTTTGAATAGCATGGAAATAAGGATTTTGTCATCTCGATCTAACTAGTATTACAAAGTTAGGTTCCTAGATCTCACAACCATACCAGTATTGCTTGCACATCCCCTTTAATTTTTCTTGCAATGTCTTAATCTAGATTTTTAGTATGACCCTTTTTTCCTATGAGTTATGGTTTACAATTTATCTTGTAGCCATCATGTTGGCAATAAGCCACACCTAGACCGACAATGGATTGACCACAAAGGGGCCAATAGCTTAGTTGGTAGGGCACTCCAATAGCAAATGGAAGGCCTTAGGTTCAAGTTCTAGCTAGTCAATATGAAATGTAGCTCAACAAGTGCTATCATAGCTAGACTAGGAGCCCTAAACACTTGTAATGTGGCTTATTTGGCGAGGGGGGGGGGGGAGGTGGACAGGTGTTAAAAATATTAAGCTTCACCCAAATCGACAATGGATTGACCACAAATAGAGAACTTTAGCAGCGAATGAAAGGTCCTAGGTTTGAGTCCTAGTTGGTTTATATGAGTGTAGCTCGACTAGTGGTATCAAAGCTAGGTTGGGAGCCCTAAGCATCTATATTATGGCTTAAGGGTGGTGTTGGAAATAAGCTAGATCTAGACCCACAAAGAACTAGCCACAAAGTGGCTAGTAGCTTAGTTGGAAAAGCACTCTAGCAAGTCCTAGGTTTGAGTCTTAATCCATATGATTTGTAGCTCAGCACATCATTAATAATTGATCTAATAAATTTGATAATGACATCAAGTGGTATTGGTGTAGATCTCCTTTTATAATCTCATGGTAGGCTACTTTGGCCAAGATTCATAATCTCATGGCCACTTAATTCTATCCTTTTTCATTTTACTTCATTATTACTCAAGACTACTGCCAATCACCCAAGATCTATTGTGATTATTGCCTTTCAATGAATCATTTTAGATGATAAACATGAATTACTGATTCATCTCAATCAAAAATCTATGTAAACATTTTGAGTCTACTAATCTTATGTGTAACTCCACTCTCATGAGCTATTAGATCAAAGGCCCTGACCAACCTATCATGTTCAATGTGTTAGTAGGTACAAAGGTAAAGGATGGAACTTATATGCCTAAGAGGTGAACGTGGGCCTATGGTGATGTTACTGTGAGCACATTTCATCCTCTCAAGTATTTTATGATCGAGCCCTCAACCTAAGTTGCCTAAATGCAATAATTGCAATTCATCTCGATTAATAATGTTCATGCATACCATGACAATCACCAAGGAGCCAATAGTACCCAACCTATGTCATCAATCCTCTTAATCCAATGGCTCTCAATCACATCCTCTTTGCCACTTTTCCCAACTCCCTTAAAGCTCTATCAGGTATCAATCCAATAAGATCAACAATACACATCAATTCTTTGGATAAGTCACCAACCCCCTCTTTGGGACCTCTATGAATGTTCATGGCTACCATTGATAAAAAATAAATTACAATCCACATAACCTTATCCTCCTTGATGAAATTGATGTCCATCCATCATCTTATGTTTTGTGAACCTAAATAAAAGGGAATTTAAATCCCAAGGTGTTGGTTATGCATATTATGCTACCATCCATGACCATGGCCATGGATTGTAAGCATGCTCTTCTATAGTAGCTTGATAACTATTCCATTCAATTATATATTATAGTGAAGTATTAAATAAAGGAAAGAGTCTCACATAAATAATTTGATCTATAATAATAATAAAAATTATTCTTGAATCAAAATGAAGTAATCAAGGACCATGTTTGAATTTGTTTCTTCTTGTAATTAGATATGATTTAAATTTATGTTTGCATTGAGATCGTTTAATGAATTTTTATAGGAATTATAAAGGTGAAATTAGGTGTATTTCAATTATTTCTTCAAAATTTAGTGCTCATTTCTTGATTATAGGACTTTTAATCTGGGTTTCAATTCATTTATGTAGATGTCAACTCTTGTTGAACCAAACATTTATTTCATGGTGGGGACTAGCTAACCAACCTTTAACACCAAGGCTTGTCCTTCAAGATGGTGATCCCAAAGTAGGGGACTGATCCAATCAAATCATTGACTACCAATTTGGTGACAACTCTACAAGGAGAATCTAAGGAGCATCATGATGATTGTGGAGGAAAATGTAATTTGGGTACAATGGTGTGGATTAAGATAATGTAGTTGAGGAAGTTAGTGAAAGTTAGACTTCACCCATGTTATCTACAGGTATTGAGAAAGAAGGTAACCCTTGAAAAAGCATGGGCAATGTGATGACCATTAATACATGTTAATAATTAGCAAAGTTGGGTCTTTGCAAGTACTATGTGTGCATATCTAATGAGGTATTTATCCTCTATTGGTATAAAAATTAATCCAATCAATGTCCTACTATATCAAATCTATGAGCATCATAACAATTTGAACCCTTTAGACATTAAAATCTTTTAGAATTTCTAACTAATTATGCAATCAGGCCTACAAATAATTGAATGCACACACATCATTAGTGGGACTTTAAATCAATTTTGTTGGTGAAATCAATTTAAGATAGGATTCTATAGATCTTTGCAAGTTGGGTTTTTTTATGATTTTGACTAGTTAGGAAGGGAGAGGCTCATTATACCCTAAACTTGGAAGTCTATATAAACCTCATTGTTTGCTATTAAAGGGTTGAAGAAACTATAGTGTTTGGAATCCATATTTTAGTGACCTATACTAAATTATATTTTTATCTTTTATTTTTTTTTAATATTTTCATGGTTTCCCTAAACCAAGTCATATACTTTGAGATTATCTGTAATTAATTTAAAGTGAGATACAATAGAATCTAGAGATTTATAATATCTTTTATATTGGAATCAATGTGGCTTTATATGCTTAATATATGCATGGTATATGATGATTGGTTGTGCATGCCTTACTAGTTGATTCATCCCTTAACAATCATGTCATCTAGGGCTTATGACTATGTCGTAACTAGTCAAGTGAAGCATTGGATTTAGTAGTGTTGGCTATTGTCTACCCTCCATAATTGGTACTCTATAATTTGCACTCATTTTAGTGTCTACTCTTGTAGCATGTTTGAGGTCTTGTTTAGTGATCTACCTATGAAGGAGGGGATTCACTAGTCCCAAGTCCCAAGATGAACATGGTCTAAAGGAAGCGAATTTCCCTTGGTCACCTCAAGACTACCTCAAGCAACAAGCTTAGCCAAAAGAGATCGCAAAAAATGTATTGAAAGCAGAGTTTCAAGAATGATAATTGACAAACAACTTTGGGGACTGAAAGGGAAGATTGCAAAGATTTTTGAGACAGACAGAGAAGCTCTCAAACAAAGGATTTTTGCACATACGTGGGATGACAGTGCAGTGTGTTGTCGTCTCAAGGATGTGCTGGCGTCTTATACGAACAAAAAACTAAACCTTGGCACATAATTGAAATAATCTACTTAACTATTTGGAATTTGAGGTCTATTTAACCTATTAATTTAATAAAAAAAAATGCTAATAAATGACAAGGAGGATAATATATTAACTCACAAATTTCCTATGCTTTGAAGCCTCCTACAAAGCTCCACACGAGCAACCTACACACAATGTAGACGAGGAAAAATATTAGGGCTATTTTGGGGCTTGCCTAAGTCAAACCCCCATTTTGGTGTTTCCACCTCCATGGATGACCAAATGGATAGAGAGAATAAAAGACACAAAGTGATAAAAACAAACCCCGCTACAGAGAACCTGTATCATGAAATAGACACCAAAGTGATAAAAGCAAACTCCGCTACGAAGGAGAACTCGCATCATGAAATATAAACACAATAGGTTATGCTAGAAAATTGACAAGAAGAAAGAGAGAATTACTAATAGTTTGTGGCTCCCTCTTGGCTTGATAGACGTGACATTGAGCACTTGCAATATAGCTTTGGTTGTTGGTGAGACGTTGAGCGGTTGCAAGAGAGCTTTGGTTGTTGGTGAGACTTCAATCCGGTAGAGCTTCGCCATAAAGATGCAATGTAGAAGAGAAAAGCAAGAAGAGAGCAAGTTAGAGTGAGTTTAAGTGAGAAGTGTTGTAAATGAGAGTGAAAAGGTGATTTTTGTATAGTTGCATGGATGGGAAGAGTCGTTTCACTCATAATACTACCAAGATGACACTTGTCACAAGCAAAGACTTCCAAGATTTCTTATTTGAATTTGTAAAGTATGGGGATGCTAGCACGTTGTGCAGATGTTTGCACATCGTGTAGGCATCCAACTCATAATTTTATGAGAAATGAGGTGGCAAACCATTTTTGCTTCATCATTGGTCCTTATGGAGTTGAAATCGTGAAATTCTAACTCATAAGGCTCTTGTCATAAATGTGGGGACAAATGTACAAATGTGAAATTGCAATGGGGTACAATTTTATGACATTACACTACCATAATATTTTATGTAATTTATAAAGTACCATATATGATGTTCTTTGTGTATTTGCTAGATTTTACACCTTTTCTAATGTACCTAACTTGTTTCCTATTCATTCTCAGTATTTTTAGTTTTGACTCTTTGGGACTCTGTCACAACTACAATAGCATCCCTAAATTTTTTAAATCTATACAAATGTTTCAAACTCACTTTTTTCTATTTTTGTCAATAGACAATCCTAAACACTTTTTTTTCTACACTTTATCCAATCACTCCCATTTTTTTCTATTTAAGAATCCTTTAGGGCAACATTTTCCTCTCTTAATAATTGTTCTTTTTACTTTTCTAAGAATTAACTTTATTTATATTATCCAATACTTTATTCTCAAAAGTAAATCACTCCTATTTTGTTGGTTATTCTCATCTTTTACATCCTCTCCCCCTAAAAATCTTTAAATCTCTCTAGTGACCCATTATTATCCCAAAGGATTACAACCATTTTGATATCTACAAGATATTATGAAGACTTTCATTTTGATGTGGGTTTGTATCTCCATTTTTATTGCAACACTTGAGAATATAATTTATGATCAAATATTCAATTTTTAATATACTCAATTCTCTCTTTTTGGGAAAAAATTAGTTATTCAATTTATTCCTTCTTCCTTTCATCTTTAACATTATGATTTTTTCGTAGATTTTTATTTATAGTTTTTCCATATCTTATAATTTCATTTATAATATTATTTAGAAATAATTTCTTCTTCTTTCTCTTTTATATTTGAAATAAAGCTTGTGGATAGTTTCTTATTTCACCTTCTTTGAGTGGCTTCCCTCCCCTTTCCTTTTCCATTTCTCATAAAATAAGTAATGGCTTTGTAGATATTTTCCCTTGAGTTCCACCACTTTCCTTTCACTTCTTCCTTTTATTACCAAAGAGTTTTCCTCTTTTAGTCAATATTGACTCAAGGAAAACCCTCTTATGTGGGCTTCTTTCTATTCCTCCATAATTCCAGGGATCTTCTCTTAAGGTTTCCTCTTTATTTGAGGAATTTCTCCATTTTTATTTCTTGATATCATCATTACATTTAGCATATATTTAGTGAGCAATTTTTTAATGCATTTTGTTTAAATCTTTTCCGAGCATTACATTTGACACATCACTTCGATTTTATATCTCACTATTTCGTACATTTACATATTATACATAATGAATAGATCTTATGATGCAACTATCACTACTTTCTACACATGTTTTATTGTTCTAACCCTAGTTGTAAATCCTAAGTGCACAAACAAAATCCATTTGGGTACCCATGGAGGTCAAAAGACCAAAATAGGGGTTTGACCACTTTGGTAGGATATTATGTAGCCACTCCCCTTTTTTCTATTCTAGATGAAATTTTTGTATTGGGCTTATTGGTTCCCAAAGTTACAACTCCACATTCCTAGAGCATTAAGCTATCCTCAATTATAGAGATTTATCTTCACTTGGATAAAAGGTATAAAATTGTCAATATAAATTAGATAACTAAAGCATAGTGCTTGAGAGTGGGTGGTATTTCCTTCACTTTGGGATCAACTAAACCTAGGAGGTTGTTCCTAGAGGTATCATGAACAACACATTTAAATTAATAATGATGAAAAATATAAAATCAATTAGCAATTGTACCTAGTGTGTTCTAATCCCCAAGATCTTTCGAGTGCAAGAAATGGTGAATCTCTTAGTAGCCATGAAATTTGACCCATCAAAAACTTCAAACTATGTGTGCTTCACAATATCTTCTATTTAGAGTTATTTGGTTATATAGCACATGAATCCCTCATTATCATGTTTCATCAATCCTAAAATTAAGAGAAGGGATTCACCTTCCATTTTGCACCCTTCCTATTTTCATCTCTTGCTAGAATGCTTCTCATAATAAAAGTATTTGTTGAAATGATATGTATGAGACTGATGGAATAATTTTTTTCCATAACTATCCTTATTTTTTGAGCTATAATCATAAGGGAAATCAAAGTGTTTGCTATCTTTTGCTAATTTAGAAATTTTTAAAATATTCAAAACAATGCTACTCTTCTTGTGACTCAAAATTTTAAAATTAGTGGGACCAACTAGACCATTCTTTCTATTTACACACCCATCAACATGGTTATTTTAAACATCAACCCCATATGGAACTAACATAATTTCTTTGCAATATAATGGAGTGTTTCTTGAATTGACACATCTTTCAGTCATGCTTTTAACAAATAAAATTTGTTCCTCCTTAGCTTTAGCAAGATCAACCTTTTCTAACATTCAAATTTGGAAATCAATAAGGTATCATTTTCTAAACAATGATCTATACCTTCCATTTTCTTGATGGATTCCACCATGGTCTATTTTTTCTCACTTGTTTGCACAACTTTGATTGTTATTATTTATTTGGTTCATGTTACATAATTTCTTCCTCAATCCTTTCTTGAAGCTCTTGCTTTTGGTGTACTCATCACTTTTTCTAGTTTCTTGATCTATTTTTTTGTATCTCTTTATCATATTTATCAAACTCTTCTTCTAAAGTCATTTCATCAATACCTTCACATTTGTGGCTTAAAACCCAAGGTTCTTTGCATGCGATGCAAAGTAGTTGGATGATACCAATTTCTCAAAATTTGAATTGTTTTTCATTGGCTAGAGTTGCTACATGTGGCTAGTTGATGTAGGTAAGGAGTCATTATACAAGGGTTTGGTGAGTTGGCATGTGTTGAGGTGATGTACATCCTTTATATGGTAGTGGAATTGTCTTTTCTTATGAATGGATGGCTCACATATGTAGGGAGTTTAATCTAATAGTTAATGGGATTTTAGCCACTTCTTGAGTGAATACTATTTTTGGATTTAACAAGAACCATTGGATTGAGATTGTGTGGCCAAATTATTAGTGCATGTTGGGTTTTTCCATAATATGGATAACAATTTGTTAAATATTGTATGGATGACTGATTAAAAAATCTTAGGGAATAGACAATTGATGATGCTGTTGCAAGATGGTGTGTCCCTTGGTCTTCCTTATGTAGCGTTACACTTGGGTTTGTGACATGGCTTAATTACCTCCTGTGGATCTTGTATAAATCTAGCGGTTGTATTGGGAATTAACAAGTCCTTTTGGTGCAACGATAACCACCAATGTAACAATTGGTATCAGAGTCGAGGTCACAAGTTTGAACCCCTCGCTTGCGCTGGGGGGGATTGTTGCAAGATGGGTCCCTTGGTCTTCCTTGTGCAAGACAACGATTAGGTTTGTGACATGGATTAACCACTTCTTGTGGATCTTGTATAAATCTGGCGGTTGTATTGGGCATTAACAAGTCGATCGTTTGGTGCAACAACAACCACCAATGTAATAAATGCTTTGCTCAAAAACTTGGGTAGACATCTTCTTGAGTTAGAGATGATCATTAGATGAAGATTAACATAGAAATATCAATGAAACATGATCTTTTATAGGCAAATGATCCCATATTATTTTTTTTAGAAGGGAAAAATTGACCTTTGGACTTGATATTTGGAATAAGATCTTGTAGATAAGTAAGATGGAATAAGGATTTTCTCATGGCTAGCTTAGAATTAGATAGTGCATGAGACAAATTAGGATATTTAGAGGATGCATGATAATCAATCTATCATATTTGGTTGAATGTAAAATTACTAAAATATTAGTTTGTTAAATTTACCAATTTTGTTTAGCTTGACTACTTTTTAGGTGCATCTTAATTATTCTAGTTATTGGGTGACTGGAAAAAATCATTTTAAAGGAAACACTCTTATGCATTTTTTAATTTTTGAAGAATGAGATAGAGCTTTTATTTTTTTCTTATTAAAAAAGTATTGCTTTTTTATTGCATTTCTCTCGATACATCATTAAGGCTTACAAATTTATCTATTTTCAATTGCCTACTAGTGACCACCTTCACTTCCTTCAATAATTCCCTTGTATTGTCCATTTTATTTTAAAAAGAATATATTGAACATTTATTCTAGTTTTGTGTGAGTTGAAGACCTTATGGAAAATTATCCTACTTTTTATTCTAGCATCTTTCCTTAACTAACTAGGAATTTGTACTATTAGGGATTAGTACCTCAAACCATGCTATCTCTAAAACTTGTCATTAGTGAATCCTATTTTCATCTAGAAATAAATATGTTCAACTACATTTTTGAGCAACATGATTCTTGGAGCTATTATATGATAGATCTTTTACCTAACCTTCCTTTTTAGGTTGGTAGTCTTGCAAATATTTTGATTGAATCTTTACAAAATGACAAAAAGCTCAATAATCATATGGGTAAAAATATTGCGTAGTTGGGGACTATTGCAAAACATCAAGGCCTTTTGGATAAAATAATCAAAGAGATTATCAAGAATTAAGATCTATACCCAAACCTTGAGATTCTTAGTATTAGAAGACATTTAAAAATCTAGTTTTACTATAAGAAATGGTAGAAATGTTCCTTTTTATGATGATCGGGCATTTGTTCAATTGTTGAGTGTCACCCAACAAGAGCTAGCAGTTCCCATCCTTGATCTTTGATACAAACTTAATAGAGTATAAATGAATGTACAATAGGTGCTCATTTTAAGAGCATAGCTCAATGGTGTGCAATATAATCTCATTCAATCCAAGACTTCTTTGGAATAGGAAAAGAAGACTAACACCAAATAATTGGAATAGAGACAAGAATTTAAGAAGAATATTCAACTTATATGACCCATGAAGTAGAGAATCTTAGAGAAAACTATACAATTTTTGGGAAGAGAAGCTTGCAAACATTTTTATTTTGCCTTGTAGATGTGAATAAGGATGTGCCTTTAGTTAGACGTTTTGGGGCAATTTGGTTGTTCACTAGATAACTTGCCACTATGTATTTCACATCTCTTTAAATGATTATTTTAGAGGAAATAATAGGAAGAGTTCACCTTTTTAATTTTATATCTTCTCAATGGTTCTTTTATGCTTTCTCAACATAAAATATTTTCTAGAGCATAAATGGAAGTTAAAGTTACAATAACATATAAATTATGGGTTAAGGTTCTTCTATGGTGGCTTACCAATTTTGATGCAGCCTTTACTTCTTTCTATGGAACATGTAATATTGAGGTTAAACAAGAAAGATAAATTGCAACTAACGGTGGTTCTTGTAAGGAACTATGATGGAGAAATTAGGCTCATGAAAAGGAATATGGATGAATTTTAAGCAATAATTATGTTATGGTAATTTAATAGAATGTCTAATAACTTTTGTGGTTGGATTTTTTATATTCAACAAGGAGGGTCAATTGGGCCTTCATCATTTTTTTTCTTGGCCTTCTCTATCTTTGAAATACATTCTTAAAGAAGATAATTTTCAAAGTTGTGGCTCTCTTGCTTTAGCACATAGGAGAGAAACATGCCTTGAATCACGTTGCCTATTTCAAATTGTCTTGGTTTTGTATAAATTTTTCTTTGTGATCTTGGATAGAGTTTTGATAGTGATCATTCATGTTTAATGATCATTGCTCTGTGAATGTTGTAGGATGCAATAATGGTTATCTCTCTATGTTTTTTGTAACATGGCTTGTTCTTGTATTCTAATTTTTTGTTAGTGAATTTTTCTTCAAGTTAAAAAAAGTGTTTGGTTGTACAACTATCCATTTGAAGGCTAAGTAATGAAAAAAGTATAATTATTTACCATAACTTACTGACCATTGACTTTGGTACCTTTGCACATAGAATGAATTATGTAAAATGTACATAGACTTAGGATATGATTTCATTCTACCTATCATTTTTGTGTGAGTATGGTGTTATATATTTCTTTTATACAAAATAACATATATGACATTGGTTCATAAAAAAAATGTGCAAATGTAATTTACTAGAAACGTAATTCTTTATCTTTATTTATTCCAATAATTTGTCCATGTGATCCTTTATTACAATCACATTATCTTTTATTTCGTACAGCTCAAATGATATAATCTCACACACACATTATTACCTTATTAATATGTTTTTAAATAATAATTATTTTAGTATATTTAACTAAAAATTTTCCTTTATTATAATCGCATTATATCGTATTTTGTACACCTCAAATGATATAATCATACTTTATTAAAACATGGTCATCTACTACCTAGATCATCATATTGTTACATTAATATATAATATGCCACTTTAGAAATCCACACGCCCTTGCACGTTCTTCACGAAGTCGGCTACTTAAACCAAAAGAGATTTGGGCTTGAAAACCAAATGAATTGAAAGAAAGTTAACTGTGGTGTTTTTAAAATATGTCCTTTTCATGTGTCTTATCTTGTCCTTTTTGTTTGGTGAAGTTGAGGAATGATTGTGATAACATCACGTGCTCTCCACGCCTTAATGGTAAGCCACCCCACTTCTACAGCCGTAATTCAAGGATGCTTTCGCTTTCACTTGCCCTCAAAGCTGAATTCGTGCAATTCCAAACCAAAAAGATGAGGTCAATGTTCATACTAGGGTTTATGGATAAAGTGCTCTCATCCCATGTGTAGTTAATGATAGTTACAAGTTTAGTATATTCGGGAGGAATAATGGGTTCATTTTTATATATGAATTTATAATGTTCCAAGTAATGATAACATTCTTGTTGATAATGACGATGTTGATTTTGTTTAAATTGATTTTATATATATTATATAGAATGCATCTTTCATGAACGTCTCATTCCAACATATTGAGAGCAAAAGTATTAGAATGAGGATAATTGATAGTAATATCTGTAGACACCTAAAAATGACTTAGGCCTGCAAGCTTCATTTTTACCACTTTCGTCCTAGCATAAGTAAGACATTTAATTATGTCATTGGTCCACATTCGACTATTGATTAAATAATTAATAATTATTTAATTAATTCATGTCCTTTGATTCTTTATGATTATTAAATAAATAAATTTTAATTTATTTATTAAATACGTCACTAATTGTCTAAGTCTTTCTTTAATTAGATAGATTTCTTAATTTATTTAATTTCCCTTTCTGCGTTTAATTATCCTTGACTATTAAATAAATAAATTTTATTTATTTATTTAATACGTCACTAACTGTCCAATTAAATAAATTGATTAATTTATTTAATTAATTAATCTTATCTGCTAAATTAAATAATTAAATTTAATTATTTAATTGCTAATTTCATATTCTTCTCATTTTAAATAAATTAAATTATTTAAAATATCATGTCAATCCTAACTGTCAGTCCTTTTTGATAAATAATCTGAAAAAGATTATTTATTAAATTATAAAAAAATTAGTAAAAAAAGTAATCGGGCAGATTCTTGATTTTCCAAATCTATCTTCAGTCCGAATCTTATCTCTTTGATTTTTTGAATCTTGCAAATCAGGCGATCTTATCTCTTTGATTTTTCGAATCTTGCAAATCAGGCAATCTTATCTTCTTGATTTTTCGAAAATCTTTATTTTCTAATTAATTTGTCTCATTTATTCTCCACCGTCGATCTATTTTTATTCCAACCGTTCGATTAAGGATTTTGCCTTAACCCTAATTAGGGATTCTTGGGTGTAATCTAGATCGTTCGTTTTAGGGTCTCATCACTAATTTATCTCGTCCGTCCGTTCGAAATGGCCTTTTCTATAAAATGCCCTTTCCTTCTCATTTTTCATATCTTGACATTTTACGTAATTACTATAGGCATTTATTTACTCTCACTTATTCATTGTCATAGGCATTTGATTAATATTGGCATTTATTCTAGGCATAGGCATTGACTTTTAGACATTGGCAATAGTCATAGGCATATCAAATCCTTCGAATCTTGTTGCAGGGCTTAGGCATTTTAGATTGCTCAAAGTACAAATCTGAGGGCAACATTTTCAGCAAGCAAGAAGGTGTAACGAAGATCAATCATGGAAGATGGAGACTCTTGGTGATATATTTCCTTTTCATTTTCATTTGATTTCCATTGTACTTCATTATATCATTGGATTTTTATGTTATTTGTGCTAACCATCTAACAAATCTGATTTTCCTTTGATTATAATATCAATTGTTTGCAAGAAATCTATATCTTAGACATATTGGATGTTCTTGAATTCTTGTTTGTATTACTTCATGGATGATTTGAGAACCTTGAATGTATATCTATTATACCCAATTGTTGTATATACCAAACATCTTAATCTATGAAGCAAAATAACTACATGAAATTTACAATTAATTATGAATAGGATGGATGCCAAATTTAATCAACATAATTGCATGTAGAACTGATTTCTTATATTCAATTTTTTAGATAGCATGGAAATAAGAATTTTGTCAACCCGAGCTAACTAGCATTACAAAGTTAGGTTCCCAAATCTCACAACCATACTAGTATTGCTTGCACATCCCCTTTAATATTTCTTGCAGTGTCATGATCTAGATTTTTAGTATGACCCTATTGTCCTATGAGTTATGGTTTATAATTTATCTTGTAGCCATCATGTTGGAAATAAGCCACACATAGACAAACAATGGATTGACCAAAAAGGGGCTAGTAGCTTAGTTGGTAGAGCACTCCAATAGCAAATGGAAGGCCCTAGGTTCGATTTCTAGTTGGTCCATATGAGTTTTTTGTAGCTTAAAAAGTGGTATCATGGCTAGACTAGGAGCCCCAAGCACCTGTAGTGTGGCTTAAGGGGGGGTGTTGGAAATAAGCTACACCTCAATCGATGATGGATTGGCCACAAAGGGGCTAGTAGCTTAATTGGTAGAGCACTCTAGTAGCAAATGGAAGGTCCTAGGTTCAAGTTCTAGTTGATTTGTATGAGTTGTAGCTCAACTAATGGTATCAGAGCTAGGCTGAGAGCCCCAAGCATCTGTAGTGTGGCTTAAGGGGGGGTGTTAGAAATAAACTAGATTCAAACCCACAATAAACTAGCCATAAAGGGGATAGTAGATTAGTTGGTAGAGCACTCTAGCAAGTCCTAGGTTTGAGTCTTAACTAGTCCATATGATTTATTTCTCAACACATCATCAATAATTGATTTGAGAAATTTTACAATGACATTAAGTGGTGTTGGTGTAAATCTCCTTTTATACTCTCATGGTAGGCTAATTTGGTTAAGCTTCATAATCTCATGGTCACTTAATTTTATCCTTTTACATTGCATTTCATTGTTACTTGACTACCACTAATCACCCAAGATCTATTTCAATTCTTTCCTTTCAATGACCTGTTGTAGATGATAAATGTGCATTTTTTATTCATCTCAATCAATAATCCACATAAAGATTTGGATTCTATTAAACTTATGTGTAATTTTGGACTCTCATGAGCTATTAGATCAAAGGCCCTAAATAGTATATCATGTTCATCTCGTTAGTAGGGACAAAGGTAAAGGATGAAAATTTTATGCCTAAGAGGTGAAGGTGGGCCTATGATGATGTCATTGTGAGCACATGACATCCTCTCAAGTATTTCACGATCGAGCCCTTAGCCTAAGTTGTCAAGCTACAATAATTGTGATTCATCTTGATTGACCATGTTCATGCATAGCATGACAATCACCAACGATCCAACAATACCCAACTATATCATCAATCCTCTTGATCCAATGAGTCTCTTACATCCTCTTTTCCACTTTTCCCAACTCCCTCAAAGCTCCATCATGTATCAATCCAAATAGATCGACAATGCACATTCATTCTTTAGGTAAGTTAAAAGAGATAGATTCTCACCATGTCACCACTCTCCCCTCGTGGGGGTCCTCTTTGAATGTTCATGGCTACTATTGATAAAACATAATCTACGACCACATCACCTTATCCTCCTTGATGAACTTAATGTCCATCCATCATGTTATGTTTTGTGAACCTAAATACAAGAGAATTTAAATCCCAAGGTGTTGGTTGTGTACATTATGCTACCAATAATGAACTTGGCCATGAATTGTAAGCATGCTCTTTTATGGTAGCTTGATAACTATTCCCTTGAATTGTATATTATAGTGAAGTATTAAATAGAGGAAAGAGTCTCACACAAAGAATTTGATCTATACTAAAATAAATTATTCTTGAATCAAATGAAGTAATCAAGGATCATGTTTGAATTCGTTTCTTATTATAATTAGAGATGATTTAAATTTAAGTTTGCATTGAGATCATTTAATGAATTTTTATAGGAATTATAATGGTGAAATTAGGAGTATTTCAATTATTTCTTCAAAATTTAGTGCTCATTTCTTGATTATAGGACTTTTAGTTTGGATTTCAATTCATTTTATGTAGATGCCAACTCTTGTTGAATCATATATATATTTCATGGTGGGGACTAGCTAACCAACCTTCAATAACAAGGCTTTTTCTTCAAGATGGTGATCCCAAAGTAGGGGAGTGATCCAATCAAAGCATTAACTCCCAATTTGGTGACAACTCTACAAGGAGAATGTAAGGAGCATCATGATGATGGGATTGATGATTGTGGATGAAAATTTAATTTGGGTACTATGGTGTGGCTTAAGATAATGTAGTTGAGGAAGTTAATGAAAGTTAGACTTCACCCATGTTATCTACAGTTATCAAGAGAAAGAAGGTAACCCTTGGAAAAGCATGGGCGATGTGATGGCAATTAATACATGTTAATAATTAGCAAAGTTGGGTCTTTGCAAGTACTATGTGTGCATATCTAATGAGGTATTTATCGTCTATTGGTATAAAAATTAATCCAATCAATGTCCTACTATATCAAAGCTATGAGCATCATAACAATTTGAACCCTTTAGACATTAAAACCTTTTAAAATTTCTAACTAATTATGAATTAAGGCCTACAAATAATTGAATGCACACACATCATTAGTGGGACTTTAGATTTGTTTTGTTGGTGAAATCGGTTTAAGAGGATTCTATAGATTTTTCAAGTTGTGGTTTTTATGATCATGACTAGCTAGGAAGGGAGAGGCTCACTATACCCTAAAATTGGAAGTTTATATAAACCTTATTGTTTTCTATTCTAAAGGGTTGAAGAAACCATAGTGTTTGAAATCCATATTTTAGTGACCTATACTAAACTATCTTTTTATCTTTTATTTATTTTTATATTTTCATGGTTTCCCTAAACTAAGTCATGATACTTTGAGATTATTTGTAATTAATTTAAAGCGAGATACACTATAATCTAGAGATTTATAATACATCTTTTATATTGGGATCTATGTGGCTTCACATGCTTAATATATGCATGATAAATGATGATTGGTTGTGCATTCCTTATTATTTGATTCATCTCTTAATGATCATGTTATCTTGGGCTTATGACTATGTGGTAACTAGTCAAGTGAAGCCTTAGATTTAGTAGCTTTGGATGTTGCCTACTCTCCATAATTGATACTCTATAATTTGCACTCATTTTAGCACGTCTACTCTTGTAGCATGTTTGAGGTCTTGTTTAGTGATCTACTATAGCCTTTTCTCTAATTTATAAAGTACCATAGATGATGTTCTTTGTATTTTTTTCTAGATTTTACACCTTTTCTAATGTACCTAACCTTTTTCCTATTCATTCTCAGTCTTTTTAGATTGACATTTTGGGACTCTGTCACAACTACAATAGCATCCCTAAATTTTTTAAACCTATACACATGTTTCAAACCCTCTTTTTTCTATTTTTTCCAATAAACAATCCTAAATGTTTTTTTTCTACATTTTATCCAATCACTCCCATTTTTTCTATTTAAGAATCCTTTAGGGCAACATTTGTCTCTCTTAATAATTGTCCTTTTTAATTTTATAAGAATTAATTTTATTTATATTATCCATTACTTTATTCTCACAAGTAAATCACTCTTATTTTGATGGATATTCTCATCTTTTATACCCTCTCTCCCTAAAAATATTTCAATCTCTCTAGTGACCCATTGTTATCACAAAGGATTGCAACCATGTTGATATCGACAAGATTAGTTTCATTTTGATATGGGTTTTTATCTACATTTTTATTGCAACACTGTAGAATATAAATTATGACCAAATTTTTAATATACTCAATTATCTCTTTTTGGGAAAAATTTAGTTATTCAATTTCTTCCTTCTTCCTTTCATATTTAACATTATGATTTGTTGTAGATATTTATTTACACTTTTCCATATCTTATAATTTCATTAATATTATTTAGGAATAATTTCTTCTTCCTTCTCTTTTATATTTAAAATAGAGCTTGTTGATGGTTTCTTATTTCACCTTCTTTGAGTGGCTCCCCTACCCTTTCCTTCTCCATTTCTCATAAAATAAGTAATATTTTGTAGCTATTTTCCCTTGAGTTCCACCACTTTCCTTTCACTTCTTCATTTTATTACCAAAGAGCTTTCCTCTTGTGGTCAATATTGACTCAAGGAAAACCCTCTTGTGTGGGCTTCTTTTTATTCTTCCATAATTATAGGGATCTTCTCTTAAGGTTTCCTCTTTACTTGAGGAATTTGTCCATTTTTATTTCTTGATATCATCATTACATTTAGCATATATTTAGTGAACAATTTTTTATGCATTTTGTTTAAATCTTTTCTTCATTACATTTGACACATCACTTGGATTTTATATCTCACTATTTCCTACATTTACATATTATGCATAATGAATAGATCTTATGATGTAATTATCACTACTTTCTACACATGTTTTATTATTCTAACCTTACTCGTAAATTCTAAGTGCACACACAAAATCCATTTGGGTACCCATGGAGGTCAAAAGACCATTTAATAGGGGTTCGACCACTTTGGTAGGATATTATGTAGCCACTCCCTTTTTTTTCTAATCTAAATGAAATATTTGTATTGGGCTTGTTGGTTCCCAAAGTTTCAACTCCACATTCCTAGAGCATTAAGCTATCCTCAATTACAAAGATTTATCTTCAAGGATAAAAGGTATAAAATTATCAATATAAAATGGATAACTAAAGCATAGTGCTTGAGAGTGGGTGGTATTTCCTTCACTTTAGGATCAACTAAACCTAGGAGGGTGTTCCTAGAGGTATCATGAAAAACACATGTAAATTGATAATGATGAGAAATAAAAAACAGTTAGCAACTATACCTAGTGTGTTCTAATTCCCAAGATTTATCACTAAGCTCAAGACACAATAGTTTCTTGTAAAAGATCTTATTAAGCTAATAAAAAAACCATTTTGTACATGCAATACATGAAATATTAGTTTATGTACATCACTTTAGCTGAATCTACTTAACTTTCCCTGTGCATACACAACAAGGGAAACATACTAGCATAATTCTCATAGAAAATTTTAATTTTAAGTTACTTAAGATGAAATGAAAGTTTCAATTTTGAATAACACTAGTATGGTGGGAATTGAATCTACTCTTAATTGCTAGCCAAGGTAATAGATATTATGATCTGTAATAAGAGGGTATTTTATCATTCACCTCCAATACCATTCCCTAATCCAATTGGTAATTGAGTTAGTGTTTACAAGGAGGAGAAGGGCACACCTATAAATTACCAATGAAACTAGACTTGCATACATAAATAAATAAGAAATAAGAATTCCATAAAAATAAGCATATTTAATAATCTATCAAAAATTAGCAAGAAAGCACATGGAACAAGAGAAATGCCATTACATGGTTTGCAATGTTAGTATAATTAAGATCTTTGCATGGAACATTGGTATCAAGCTAAGCCACACAAGATGAAACTAAAGAATGCAATACAAGAGGTGAAATTATTGATTAGGAGTGTGTGTAATCCTCAATGAGGAGGATGTACATATAATATGATGATTGAGTCATTGTAGGAGTGCTCAACTCAGGGTGGAAACAATTCTCCACCAAGTGGAAAATGAGGAATGCCACACATCCTTGAAGAGTTCAAAGTTACCTCTTCAAGTGACACATTTCCAGGTGGCTTAATACATAAAGTAAAATAAAAATTAAATAAAAATTATTTTACTCTAACACCCCTCTTTAAGCTCGACTTAGGTGGGGATGGATGGGTCCTAAAAGCTAGGCCTAATGAGGTACCCATTTACAATGAAACTCTCCCAAAAGGTGGAGAAAGGTAAAAAGCCTCATAGGAAAAAACTACCCTCCAAAACTAAGATGATTAAAAAAAGTACAATAAAGAGAGATTGTGAAGCCTCCCAAAAGATGATGCTTAATTGATCCTTGTGATCCTCTATTAGAAAGAACCTCTAGATGTTGTCGGTGAAGCGCCTCTGAATTATGATGCAACAGGAGATCTAGCAAAGGGGATGAAATATCCATACTAGAAGTGGAATAATGAATCTATGAGTATGAATCTGATGGAGAAAAGTGTGAAAATGTGTAAACATGAGGGATTTGATCAAGCTCACCCACTACAAAAATCTCTTTGCTCTAAGAGTCTTGAATTGTCACTGAAGTTGATGTAAATTCAACTATCTTCCTAGATTTTGTAAGTTGATAAATGGGAAGAATGTTGTTTGCCAATTCAGGAACAAACAAGAGATTAGGAATGCTTTGATTGTATATCTCAACCGTACCTTGTCCAAAACACATATGAAAGTGTTATTAGCTATTTGTACTTTTTTTACATTAGAAGGATAAAAGGACATTTTATAGCATCAAAAATTGTCACCCTCGACAATTTCACACTACCTTGACACTCTATTTTGCTTATAACATAAATTATAATAATTGTTTACTCATTTGAAGACCAGATTAATAAAATATATTTAAATTCTTGTCATCCCAATAATTTTGGGCCAAAAGCACCGATCACGAGTGCTGAGTGCCCTAGACAAAAAATATTTTTTTTAAATGTTTGAAATTTTGATTATGATCTATAATTAAAGGGTTACAAATAATTTGCACTTTACTCCTAATTACAGATTTATCCCTGATCGCAAACATAATTGCGTGGTTATGTACTTTAACCATTGAAATTACAAAATTGAGTTTACATAACTCTTTACACAAATTAATGAAACATTAGCTAATTACTTAAATAACATAATTAAAACTCAAATAAAAAAATAAAGCTAAAATGACCAAGAAAGAATAGAGAGAATAAGAAGTTTGTTAACGGAGTTGACCCATATGTTTGGGCTACGTCTCTGGGTCCGCTTCTTAATGTAGGACCGCTTTATTAATGACACCAAGCTTGTTCACCTTATTACATCATTCAAGCCTCAAAACCTGCATTACAAAATCTCTCACCGTCTCTTGCCAAAACTTTCAAAATTCCTTCCCAATATGCTTATTCTCTTCTTAAGAAAAAAATCCCCTTCCAAACTTATCTTACAAGAGAAAAATTACCCCCTTATATACATGTTCACATGCTACATAGGGGTTACAACAATAATTTTTACCAATATTCCCTAAATCTCCATTTCAAGATTACAAATATTGGAAATATAGCTTATTACCCCTTATTTTTAAGAAATCCCATTATTTGATTTTGTAAATCTTTATAAACCTTTTAAATATTCTTTAAAAATATTTTAAAAGAAAATCGAGCTCTTTTAAAAAAAGCCCCAGGATAAACCCAAGCCCTTTTTTAAGGCTCTCCACCATTTCTCTTTGCAAAATTTGTTTGTCTCCACTCTTTATGACAAAGAAATCACTTAACCTAGTGGTTGGGAGCCTTGGTGGATTACGAAGAGGTCGGCGAATTTCCTTTCACTAGTCTTTAAATTAAATCAGTGCCTCATATAGCATAGGTGCGATCTATGGCACAGTGTTAGGCAGATTTAATGGAGGCAAGAAGGTTGGGGGTTCGAACCCCCAATGAATTAATTTTGAATAAAAAACAACTATCATCCTTGAACAATGAAGACCTGCCACGTGGCAGTTGGAGATGCATCCACGTGTCAGCCCCTGATTGCAGCAAGCCAACGTTGAAGCCAAGTCATCCTACCATGTATCCATGTTGGAGGCTGCTACGTCATCGTCCATACTGTATGATTTGCCTTGTCAACATGCTAATGTCATGCTAATGTCAGCATTGTGCTGGCTAATCAATAAAGTCAACCCTCAACTTTGACCGGCCATATCTTTGGTGTACAAGCTACGTTTGACGCGAAACGAGCGATGTTGGGCTCGTGACGACGAGCTCTTCGATTTGACATTATTTTCAGCTAGTTTTGTGATGATCAATTTTTTTGACATTGCATCCTGCCTCTAGTACCCCTTCTTTGACCAAACTTTGATCAAGCATATCTTGAGCGTACAGTCTCCTTTTGACGCGATTCAAGTTGCATCGAGATTGTGTCAACAACCTCTATGCAATTATGCTATTTCTACCAAATTATGAGACTATGAATTTTTCAGTCTTTTGGATCCCCCTGGATCATTCCTCCCAATTGGGAAGCTTTTGGACCACCAAAAGTCTATTTTTACATAAAATTTAAGTGAGGAAATTGTTGCCTCACTTGTCCTGTATCATCTGTCCACCCTGTCAGAATTTTGGTCATCTAACCCATCACAAACAAGATAAAAAATGAGATACCATAGTTGATATAATCAGCTAAATACCCATCAATATTCATTGTCACATCCACCATCCATATAGAACTAACTAGTAGAATGACAAGCAACAACATTGAATAAAATGATGTGAAAGAAAAAGTATCAACATGTTGGAACTTAGGAACATCATTAGAAAATGATGTTAGATTCTTCGAGAAGTGAGAATTGAGCCAAGATCTGATGTTGGTCATAGATCACATGCAACTCCAATCAACAAATGATCAAAGATCAAAATAGTAGAATGAAGAGAAAATCTGAAATGAGAGAACAATGGAGACAAAGCAAGAGAATTTTGAGAAAACTCTTGTGACTCTCACTGAACAATCACTGAACTAGCCAAACTAGTAAAGGTGAGAGGAGAGTGCTCAATATATAGAAAAATAAGGGAAAATACATCCAAGAGGTGCATTAACTCCTACTACGCATAAAAGGTGGGAGGTTATCACCTACTTGGTAAATGATAAAACATGTGGCATAACCTCCTTAGGTGAAGACAGGAGAGAGGTGGCACATAAAGCCAAAAGAGGGTGAGAAACCCAACTACCCCATAAAATACTTAGGTAAATACAAAATAGTGGTTATGAGAGGTGGCACAACAAGCCAAAAGAGAGTGTGCAACTCAACTACTCATGTGTGGGATAGAGTGACACATGTAGCTATTGTATTTTTCCACATGTCATCATATTACCACATCTAATAAACCTAAGCAAGCTTAAATAATAATGTGTAGGAAAAAGAAATACCCCCTAACATAAGGAAAATAAAAACCTACACTAACACCCCCCCTTAAGTGTAGCTTAGGTGGGTGAAAAGATGGGTCCCAGCTAATGAGGCCATGTTAGGTACCCATGTACATAGATATCCCCCCCAAAGGAAGAATCCCCCCATAAGAGGAATAGCCCCCCCTAAATAGAGAGAGAAAATACCCCCCCAAAAGTAGAGAGAGTAGAATGAAGGACTAAGAAGCCCCTCCTAAAGTAGACACCTGTCGTAGCCCTAACAAAGCTCACAAATGAAGGAACTTTCTCTCTATGAAGGGTTTGGTGAAGATGTCCGTAATTTGATCCAATGTAGAACAATACTTAAGATAAATGATGCCTTCATGAATCAACTCCCGAATGTAGTGCATATGAATCTCAACGTGTTTCATCCTCTGATGATGAATGGATTCCTTGAGATCTGTATTACACTCTGATTATCACAAAAAAATGACTTTAGGCTTTCTGAATGGAATGCCAAACTCAGTGAGAATATTTTGAAGTCGAATAGCCTCAGTGGTGGCATTAACTACCCCTCAATACTCGGCCTCTGTAGATAAAAGAGAAATTACATAATGCTTCTTGCTTGACCAATAAACTGGACTAGAACCAAGTGAGAAGCAATACCCAGAAGTAGACTTGTGATCAGAATCAACTGCCAAATCTGAATCTATATGTCCTACCAAGTCAATATCCACACCCACCACATAGTGAATCCCATAATTGTGAGTACCTTGAATATAGTGGTGGATCCACTTAGCTACCTTCCAATGCAACTCATGTGGCTCCTACATGAATCTAGAGACCATGCCCACATCATCTGAAATTTTGGGTTTTGTATGAGTCAAGTAGATGAGACTCCCAACAAGTTGTCGGTATAAATTGCCATCAACAAAAGGTGAGGAACACTTAGCCTCAAGTTTGACCCCTGATAGAAATGGAGTTGGTGCAGGCTTACATTCAACCGTGTGAAATCTGGAGAGCATGCCAAGTGCATACTTGGGTTGTCCAAGGAATATACTCGAAGATGACTGAGTGATCTCAATCCCTAAGAAATAATGCAAAAGACTCAAGTTTGACATCAAAAATCTATCAGGTAGAGCAGTTTTCACTGCCTTGATGGTGGATGAGTGACTCCTAGTGATCAACAAGTCATCAACATATAGAACCAAAAATGTGAGAGTGTCATCCTGTTGCAAAATGTAGACGTTCAGATCAGAATGACATTGAGTGAACCAAACTGTTAGAAGGAAGGAGTCCATCTTGGCATACCAAGCTCAAGGAGCTTGTTTAAGGCTGTAGAGAGACTTTCGAAGATGACACACAAGTGAAGGATCTTGGATGAACCCTTGTGGCTGCTCCATGTAGATTTCCTCCTGAAGGTCACCATGAAGAAATACACTCTTTACATCCTTCTAATGAACTTCCCAACAATGGTCTGTAGCTATAGCAAGGACAAGTCAGATGAAATTCATCTTAGCAACTAGTGCAAAAGTCTCAAAGTAGTCAATCTCAAGAATCCTTTTGCAACCAAGCGAGCCTTATGCTTATCAACTGACCATCTGCTGCAAATTTTTTCTGATAGATCCACTTGCATCGAACAAGTTTCCTTCCTTTAGGAAGAGAGACTAGATCCCATGTGTGATTCCTCTCTAAGGAATTGAACTCTTCTTGCATTGCAACATCCCACTCGAGAATACCAGAAGCTTCTCAAAAAGATTGTGGATTAGAAACTGAAGCAATGAAGAGATGTGGAGCCTGCTTAAATTGTGATCTTGTTCTTCTAGTATTTGATGGATCACCAACCCAATCACCAATTGACTCAAGTGTCTGATGAGCCCAAAGAGAAGCAGGGGTTGGAGAGTCTTGAGGAGAATCATCAACCTCTAAATGATGACTAGGAGAAGAATGTGAATACTCATCATCACTATCACCATCTAAAGTGGAGGAAGAAGAATCCTCATCAAGATTAGGAGGATTAAGATCCTCTAAAGAACTTTCATCATGATGCATGAGCTCCAATTTGATAGTGGATGGGGAAGTGGTAAGAGAATAACTAGAAGAGATCTCCTCAAAATGAACACTCCTCTCAATGAGCAACTCATGAGTGGTTGGATGGAGAAGCCTATAACCTTTGAAATCATCTAGATATCTAAAAAATATGCAAGGATTGCTCTACAGATCCATAGCCTTACATTTCTCTACTGGAATATGGGCCCATGCAAGAGAACCAAACACTTGAAAGTGCTTAACTGTGGGTTTTTAACCATTCCAAGCTTGAAAAGGAGTTACCCCCTTCACAACTTTGTGAGGAACTCGGTTATGGATGTAACACACATAGTTGATGGCCTCTACCTAGTACTGAGGTGCCAAAGATTTGGAGTGTATCATACAATTTTCCATCTCCTTCAAGGATCTATTCTTTTGTTTTGTGACACCATTCTACTGAGGACTATATGGAACTATGTGTTGCATGTTGATACCTTCTGAAGCACAAAATTGTTCAAATTGATGATTAACATATTCCCCCCCATTATCTATAAGAAAAATCTTGATGAACTCCCCAGATTGTTACTCTGCAAAAGCTTTGAAATATAGAAAATGATCAAAGACCTTAGACTTCTGTTTGAGAAAATATACCCAAGTGTATCTAGAAAAGTCATGAATAAATGTCAAGACATATCTAGCCCTGTTGAAAGATGGTTGTGGAAATGGTCCTGCCAAGTCACTATGTACCAACTCCAATAGATCTGTAGCTCTCCATGCTTTGCCTTTATCATATTTCTCCTCAAGATTCTTACCAAGAATGCATCCCTGGAAAACTCCATTAAAAAATTGAATAGAAGGAAACCCTAAAACCATGTCATGTTGATTGAGTTGTTGCAAGTAACGATAGTTCAAGTGGCCAAATTGTTGATGCCACAAACAACTAACCCTATCTACATGAGTAAGACTGTGAAGGAGAGTTAGGAACAAAGTGAGAAAACTGATATAGTCTAGACTGATGATTTTCTTTTCCCACAACAATTGTAGACCCATTATGCATTTAATTGATTACCACTATATTTGGAGTGAACTCAACTTGATTGCCAGAACCAATGTGAGTGATCTAATAAATAGATAGGAGATTAGTTGACAAAGATGGAACACAAAGAACATCCTCAAATGTCCCTTCACCCTCATCAACAGGAGTGTCATCACCCATAAGTATGGTAGGCATAAAACATGGCTCCAAAGAGGTAAAATTATCCTTTGATGAGGCCATGTGGTGTGAAGCACCTGAGTCAATGATCCAAGACTCTGGTTGTGAAGCAATAGCAACTAGGTCCTTTCCCTTTCCTTTCCCCTTACTTTTGTTTGTTTCCTTAGAAGAACCTTTTGGTGAACTTTGTTCGACTGAATCTGGAACTTTGATATTATTATTTTCTAGAAGATGTGAAAGGTGGTCAATTTGTTTCTTTAAACATTTATGTTCATCATGGCCAGGCCTCTTACAATAAGAACACTTGACCTTCTCCTTCTTAGGTTGTTCACCTTTTGATGAAGAGGTCTGATTATCTGCTTTTGAAGTAGTAGATTTTTGATCTTTCCTCTCTCCTTGGTTCTTTTGTTTCTTATCTTGCTCGTTAGACCCTTTCTATTCTTTTGTGCCCTGATTAACAACTAAGGAATGTGACTTAGAGCATTAATTGTACCCATTAGAACCAATTTTTCTTGCTCCCTAGCGAGTTCTGCAACAAACTCATCTAAAGAAGGCATTTTATATGTGAAACCTAGGGCACATTTTGTAGCATAGAATGTAGAAACAAATATAGAATAGTTAGGACCAAGCTTAGAAATAATACTCAAGATCAGTTGCTTATCATCTTTCTTGATTCCACACTATTCCAATTGCAATCTAACATCTTTGAATTTTGTGAAGAAGTCCTGTATGGTGTCAAAATTTGAAGGACTTAACCCTATGAGTTTGTTCTCCAATTGATGACCCCTTAACTCATCTTCTTATCAAAGAGGCTTTCCAATTTAGTCCACACTTCATTTGGTGTAGTGGAAAATTCAATATGGAAAAGAAGGTTAGGAGAGACTGACATGCATAGAGTACCAAAGGCTTCATCACATTTATTAAACCATTTTTTCTTTTCGGCAACATCTTGAGGTTCAGTTTCAAGTCCCATTGTAACACGATGATATCCATGTCTTTTCAGATATATTATCATCTTAGATTTCCATTCAAAATAATTATATGGAATTAAAACTAGAACTGTAGATGCATCCATGAGAATAGAAAAGAAGATTACAAAGAAGAAAGAAAAGTGCGAAGAAAGAAGACACATGAGACACCCCCCTTTTCCACTAGTATCAAAAATTACCCCCCTAGATATTACAATGTTGGCACTTTATGATTAGTGATTTTACAAGGCTTTTCTAGATTACAAGGCTTTTAAGGCTCTTAATAGCCAAAATTACAATATTTGATACAAATTAATTTTCAAATAAAAATCTGAAAAAATAACCTTGTAGCTGTTTTTTATTCTTCAATATCTTTCTAACACTTTTTTGTTTTTGAAAAATGGATTACAAAAGTGAAAGATACGACTTATTGAAGATAAAAAAAAATGCAGCAGATTCAACCTCAAATATCTGATTGAAAATGGTATAAATTTTTACTCAAACCTTCATGGATGGAAAGTTCTCATTTCTAGCTTTCCGACAAGTACTTGTTTGCGAAAATATGACACTTGAGGCAAAAGTTATGCAATTTTTAAAAAAGTTGCAAAATATGCCTATGAAAAATGACTCACACATTTTCTGATTTGATTTTTGCAAAATTTATAAACTTTTTGCAAAATGTAACAACTACCCAGATGGGTTTTCAATACTAAGAATAAAACCCAAAAATCATTTTTCTTGAAAACGAGTGGAAGCCAAATTTCTGAAGCCAAAATGAAAATGACTCTTGTAAAAAAATCAAGTTTTTAACTCTATTTTTTTTTACTGTATCCTCCAATCTTTGATTTTGGTGAAATAAAAGTCAAATTTGACTTTTTAAAATCTTCTGGACTCACTGAAAATGCTGAAAAAGCCTCCAATATTACCAAAAAGCTACAAATCACCCAGATCTTACAGGAACAGATATATGTAAACCTAATTAAATATATGTTTATTTTTCCTTTAAACTGTTATGATTCTCTAGGTCATATGAGGATGCAGGAGAAAAACATACTTGGTTTTTAAGGAAAAATATTAGCTTTCTATTAGTCTCAAATCTCTCTAAAAAAAAAAAAGAGCTATACTAGACAACATGGCTCTGATACCATGTTAGATTCTTTGAGAAGTGAGAATCGAGCCAAGATTCGATGTTGGTTGTAGATCACATGCAACTTCAATCAACAAATGATCAAAGATCAAAATAGCAAAATGAAGAGAAAATATGAAATGAGAGAACAATAGAGACAAAGCAAGAGAATTTTGAGAATACTCTCATGACTCTCACCAAACAATCACCGAACTAGTTGAACTAGTAAAGGTGAGTGGAGAGTGCTCAATATATAGAAAAATAAGGGAAAATACATCCAATAGGTGCATTAACTCCTACTACCCATAAAAGGTGGGAGGTTATCACCTACTTGGTAAATGAAAAAACATGTGGCATAACCTCCTTAGGTGAAGATACGAGAGATGTGGCACATAAGGCCAAAAGAGGGTGAGAAACCCAACTACCCCATAAACTACTCAAGTAAATACAAAATAGTGGTTATTGGAGGTGACACAACAAGCCAAAAGAGAGTGTGCAACTCAACTACCCATGTGTGGGAGAGAGTGACACATGTAGCTATTGTATTTTGCCACATGTCCTCCCACATCTAATAAACCTAAGCAAGCTTAAATAATAATGTGTAGGAGAAAGAAATTCCACCCAGCATAAGGAAAATAAAAACCTACACTAACAAATGAGTCATTCAAACCCTCTTTTACCACCTTAGGTTGAAGGCTTGAATGTGCTTGCAACTAATCCTCACATTGTGTTGTTGTTGATGATGTTTTGTGCACAACAACAACTCAGACATAATATGAAATCCTATCTCTCTTGAAAGGTAAATCTCTATCAGCAAGCTTCAAGAGATAACCCCAAGGTCTCTAATGTCAGGTCTTGACAATGCATAAACAACTCAGTGATAAATGTGAAAATGCTGGTAATCACAATGGGACCTTACTACAAGCAAAATACTGAATATCAATTTATCAGATCTAACAATATGATGATACTTCAATCCTAAATTTAATCCAATGATCAAAGAAATAACAAAAGATAAGGGTTTCAAAGAGATTTCTAAACTTAATACTAATCCTAAGATTAACAATGCAAATGACCGACACTCGAAATGGACCAATCCCTCAAAACTGATTTCTACTTGACCTAGATGGATCTGCAATCTTATAGAAACAGTGCAATCTTCTAAGGTGTTAAGATTTTCAAATCATGAACATTCATTCAAACAACTCTATTGCAATTGAAATGAATAAACCCTCATAGTTGAACTAAGCACAATGAATATAAAGTCCAGGCTAACTTTGCAAAGAAATTAGCAATCAGTTGGTTGTGAAAAGTATGGACTAGGGATTGCTGCAACACTTCAAATATCAAACCATAAACATCATTGAATCAAATCTAATCTAAATATTGATTTTTCTCAAAGCAATTCTAAAGATTGAATAACAAGAAACATGCAGATAAAAGAACACAAGTATGGCACCAAATCACAATGTCATTACTTGCATCAAATTATCCACTGTAGCAACAATTCAAGCTTTCTGTTACAATATTTGCTTGAGAACAACTACTTGCTAACTCTTTCTCTACTTAATTCGCTCTAACTATCTCTCTATTTGTCTATATCTAAAATTTCTTAACCCCTACAAATGAGGCAAAATGCCATATTTATAGAACCCCCCAAAACATGTCAGCCTAGATAGGATTTTACAATAATAATTAGGCACAACAAGTCGGCCAAGAGAAATTTGAAATGAAATAAAATATGCATTAAATGCATGAACTTCATCTAGGTCGGCCTGGGATCTCCAATGCAACTTGGACCAATGCATGCCAAAATAATAGGGAAGCACAAATCTCGATGTAGTCAATCATTAACTACCTTCCCCTTTGTCTTTATTCTGATCCAACATTTCATGAACTTTCAAAAGCACCGTATCCAATTCGGCCACAGGTGGTAAAGGAAAAACACTAAGTCACTTTTCAATTGATGCAACTTCTTCCCTAGATTGTTTCACCGACTTATCCCACTCCACCTTATATGTTAGGTACTTGTCAATGACAACAATGTAGGTGGCCGCATCATCCAACTGGTGCTCAGAAATGAAATCATCATTAATTGGAGCATAAACATCATGCCACCATTTCCTCAACTGTTCCAAACTGAAATACTTAGGGGCAATCTTCCTTCTCCCTATCATAATCTCAAAGAAAGCAATGGATCTATTATACACACCAATTAGGGTATCATCAATCTGCCTCCTTTGTTTGTAAATCTTCTTCAAAGCCTTTTGCCTAATCTGCAATGCTTCAAACCACTCCCAAGGTTCAGCAGCTCTGGAGGAAGGGAGAATTCTATCACTTATTAGCTTATCCTTGGTGTACTCCATGATGGTTTTGGTTTTCTGCAGCAGGAGATCTGTATCTTCTTTTTCCTGAGCTAATACCTCCTTCAACCAATCAATTTCTCTCATAGCATCCTTCCTTGCTGACAAAATATCTTTAATGGCCTCATTTCCTTTGGTTCGCACCCCCTGCAGCCAATTTGCAGTGGCAAGAGTGGAAGCCTTCATCTTTTCTAGCTCAGTGATAGTCTCTTGAGGTAAAGGTTTTGTAGCAGAGGCGAAGGGGTTAATAGATTGCAAGGGTTTCATCAGATCCTCCAAGAATTTCCCGAGATTCTCATTTTCCTTTTTTAGCTTTGCTTAGTCTTTATTTTCTTCCTCAATCTCCCCAGGATGATTGCATTACAACCCCGATAATCTTCAATATCCTGCTCAACAGAAGTGGGCCCCAAATTGAAAGTCTGCACATTATAGTCCTTTGTAGATACCTCACCTCTATTCTTCTCCGAAGCAGGGGTTGCAATATGGACAACTCTATTGCTGGCCTCATCTCTTTCAATCTTTGAAATCACCCTAGCCTTCTTTTTACCTTTATACTTTCCAATATTGGCTAGGAGCTCATCCCAGTTCGATGGAGCATCTTCCAAAACAACTTGTTTTCTCTTTATCTCCCCGTCTAACCACTCTGGAATAGTGGATTCCAACTGCACTTTGCTTTGTTTCTCTTCTTCCTGTTGACCCTTAGGTGATTCTTCACTCAAACCCTGCTTCTCAGGAGTTTCGGTCTTGCTCTCCTTCTCTTCAACATGTTCCTCTTTGTGCTCAAGGGATGGAATCCATTCTGCCTCTTCTTCTTTTGGAGGTGATTTAACCTCTTCAGTTCCAACAGATGACTCCACATACACAACCAAGGGAGACTACATTACCTTTTCTACTTCCGCTTCTACACTATAAAGGTCACCCTCATGAAATTCCTCTCCCTTAGTGTCTAGATGATCTTCAGCTTCTTTGGATTCACCAGGTTCACTTTGAGCCTCATGGGAAGAAGGAACCTCATCATGTTGCTCCTCATGAGAAATAACTAGAGGAAGGTCTGTTTTAGGCACACTATCCTCGGGAGAAGGAGTTATAGACCTCCTTATGTACAACTGTGCCTTCTCTTATGAACTTTCTACATTTACCACCGGTGGGGTAACTTCTTCTTCTCCTTCTGTGATAGTCTTATGACTCTTCTCCTTTTGGGCACAGGAACATCAACCTTAGGACCCTGTTTTTCAGTTTCCTTCTGCTAAGACTTCTTAGCCCTTAACCTTTTCTTAGCTATTGGCTTTCTCTGCTTTTCTACTTCTTGGACTTACTCCTCTTGAACACCTTTTATCTTGATCTTGAAAGGAGAATCCAACTTACCTTTTCCCTTAGGATCCTGCTCAGTTGATTCCTCAAAAGTGGAGTAAGGGTCCAAATCTCCCATCAGCTCATAAGTGCATTGTACACCTTCATTCTCCAAATCCCACATTTTATACCTTAGCCACATTCTAGTGAACTTGGTGACTGGATCCATCAACTATTTTAGTTCTGTATTTTCTTCTTCTAGCCAATACACATCACCAATCAACATGTCCTTCACTGCTTCGTATGCATGGCCCTGAATCAAGTCCCCATCATCCTCAAGCTGATCAGGAACTGCCTTCACATTATATAGTTAGAATGATTCAACTGGCAGTCGAGAAAACTTCTTCTTCGTGACCTCATAATCATCACTACAATTGGCCCAGTAGTCTTCCAAATCAACCTTATGGCTATACTCCCTACTGGCCTTCTTTTGAGCTTCACCTGTGATATCAAATTTGGACCTCTTGGAATGGAAAGATAAGCCAAGAGTACTCATCTCCTCCTCTGAAGCTTGGGCAGAAATAATGGAAGAACATGCCTCTCCAGTGCCAATCCTCAAGGGGAAGTCTCCACCAAAACCAATCTTATGCTTGTACCTTTTAACAATGGCATCAAAGTCACATATCTACCTAGTGACCTCCAAAAGTATGATATGATCAATGGGATACCTTGGAAGCCTGTATGGAGCCCTTTGACAACCATCAAACTGGATGTATGAGAAGGTTGGGAATTGAATAAACTGAGCACCATATTTCCTGATTAACTCCTTGGCTTGGTCAGAAATCCTTGTGTGCTCTGCTCCCTGAAGCAATCTAGTGATATGCATGGTGAATGCATCATTCACCCTCCTGTAACACAAACTTCCCAAATGCAACTGAGGGTAGACCTCATAAATAATATCCTATCCAAAGGTTCCTCTAGTACTCAATCCCTTGTATGGATGAAACCTTGCAAGAGCATAGACCAAGTATGAGGTCATGGTGAAGGTCTTTGTTTGGAACACATTGGACAACTGCTCGTGGATCACTCTACTTATGACACCTGCCCAATGGTAGTCAGTCTTCTCCTGTTCTATCCTCACAATGACATGGCACATACAATTCTCAAGCATGCCAGCATTCTTCAATCCAACCACCCTACTAAGAATAGTGATGGCATCATAATACTCCTTGAATTTTTCCCTGAATAGCTGTTTAGGCGCTTAGAATAATGAGACTTGGGTTTCTCCATCCAAGAATTGATAAGCTGTTGAGATTTAACAGTCTGTTCATCATAGTACTCTTGAGCTACCTTCATGTTGAATTCCACCACATGAGATCTATCTGGCATATCAAAAGTCTGAGCAATGGAAAAAGGGTTGAGATTCACCACAATCCTCCCTTGAGGACCAATTATTCTTTGTGTATCACTATCATAGTGCCTGGCACACTCAAGGACCAGCTCATAACACTACACCATGGAAGGGAAACCAACTACATGTGCCAATCCTGACTCTAACATCCTCTTAGCCACCAGAGGAAGGTCTTGCACTGCCATTCTGCCTTTGAACTCCTCATAGTGCCAGAGCCCAACATTGGTATCAGTTACCTCTGACCAGAAAAAAGTGATCTTACTCTCCAGAATCTTTCTCTTGATGTCCATCTTTATTCTTTTTGCTTTGGATATGGAAGATCTCTCCATGTCACCCTCAGCCTTCCCAGCTATTACCTTGCTTGACTTAGCCTGCACTTGACAAAGGAAACATAATAAAAACCACAAGAAACCAACACTAATTCATCAAGGGCATCATTAAAATGAGTCCCACATAAGTAAGATGTCATTAAATTTCAAACAAAATGGTCATATTAAACTTTGGGTTTCAGGGCCATCTGCGGAATCCAAGTCAGGAAGGAATTTCAGGGAATTCTGGGCCAGACAGATTCTAGTGGAATAATCATGAAAACACCTATTAGCAATTCAATCCGATCATTATTAATCAAAAAATAGCATATTAGATCTCAAAATAGCATAAATAAATCATAAAATGCACCATCACCTATTAACACATCATGCTATTTCATATTCCTTCATATTTCATCAAATTTTGGGAAAATCCACTAGGGACGGATTTCCGTGAAGGTAGAGACACCTTGCAAATCTGGAAAAAATAGGGAGCCAAGGACTTCGGGAAAATCTAGAGTCGATGAAAATCCGCAGATAAGGTAAAACTCTGAAAGTATGTAGATTCTGAGAAATCGAAGGAGGTCGGTAAAATCCGCAAGAACTGGAAAATCCGCTAGAGACGAAAAATCCCAGACTAAGGACGAAACCCGAATTGCGACACTAAATCATGATTTCACCCAGATTGATGGATCGATCACAAATTTTGACAATCTAAGCCTGAAATAAGCTTGGTATGGGCCCTTCATATATTTTCTTAGAATTCTAGGCCAATTGGGAGGCAAATTAGGGTTAAATGGTGATGCCCTTAGTCAAACCCTACAAATCCACCATTAACGCACAGGAAAGCTTGGGATTCAATCATTTCAAGCACTAATTCCTCACTAGGGGTGAAAATCATGACTCTCAAGCAAGACTCCTCAGAAAGAAAAGAAACAAACGAGCTTGGAAATTACTTGGGAGACCATAAATCAGACAATGCTATGAAACCCTAGTCATGAAATGATCAAACATTCAAGAATTTGAACCCCAATAAATCCTATAACATCAAAGCGTTATCCACAATCATCAATTAAAAGCAAGGCGATCAAATACATACCATTATGAAGCGGAAATCAATCTCAGAAACAACAAATGCAAATTTAATGGCGTCCACAAAAAATAGCGGAAAAAATGCACTAGAAATCACCACTTAAATCGAACAATTCAAACTCAACGCCTCAAATCCAATCAAACACTCGCAAGAATGCACTCTGTAGCTCAATTAATGGTAAACAAAAAACATAATAGCATAAAAGACCTCAAAGACTGGTTAAATACATCGTTCAAAGCTCATACGAAAATATTAATGCCGCCGACAAGACAGCTAGGAAGAAAAATCGGGAACCTGACAACAGGATGGAATCCGGAAAAATTCAGCCCATGCGGAATTCCGCAAAGACTAAAAATCTTTGAACGACAATGCCCAATCAGAGTCCGAGCAGGATCCGGGAAAATTCGGTCAGGGTGGAAAGTCCCTAACTTTAGTGAAAACCTGAACTTAGCTCAAAGTTAAAGATCTTCAATGAATAACTTAGGGAAATCACTTAGGCAATCAAAATAAAAATTTTAGCACATGCCAAAGTAAGACAAAACCTCAAAATGAAAGGGCCAAGACACCAAAACCAAAGCAAAAGAGGGTCCCTGCCTTCAACGGGGCGTGTGTGTGAAAACTGCACAACAAATGGTGACTCTACTAGGAAATGCTCTAGAGCATTTGATAACGAACAGGAATCAATAACACAGAATCTCTGGTTTCAGTATCACTATCAAACAAACAAATCAAAATGCAAATATTAAAGAGTCAAAACCAAAGGGTAGACCAAACCTTCCATAAACTAAAAATCCAAGTGTGTGCATATGAGTTCATTTCCCTCAAGCTACTACAGGAACCAAGCTTAGTTAAAATAGGCTACGCAAATATTCTAACTTCAAAAGCAACCTGGATAGAGCCTCCCTGCCAGTCAAGCGTCTATAGCCCTGATAGAGATATTCAGATACCCCTGATAAGTTGAATTCATTCTTTCGATTTTCTATATATCACTTTTCTTTCTTTTGATATTCTTTCTATGTCACTTTTATTTCAACCTGTGAACAATGAAGTTCACACTCAGGGCTGAGAACCATAGTGGTGCTGAACTAGAAATAGGATTTTTTCACCTGACAAAAACTTACAAGGGACCTACAGTAACATCAAGATTCTTAAGATATATGAGAGATATAAGATTTCAGAATACTTCAAATTCAAATCAAAACCTGTGACCTATCTTCTATAAATCAAACATCTAGACCGTTTGACGATAATAAAGACTTCAACCATCCTTTCAAGATACAAGACTAAATCCCACCAATAAAATACTTAGAACAGTCCCAAATAATGATATATTTTCCATACAGGTGCAACACATCTAGGTGAAAATAGGAAAACCTCCAAAGAAAGAGAAAAGTAAAAAACAAAACAAACCAAAAGCAAACCTACACTAACCAAAACAAACAAAAGCAAAGCAGAAAGGGAAACCTACTCTAACCAAAAAAAAGCAAAGCAAACAAAACAAAAAGGAAATCTAATCTAACTATATACAAGAAAAGAGCTGAAAACAACTCAAGACTGGAAATAATGCTTTAAATACTGCCCATTGATAGGCAGTGGGATATCCTCTCCAGTGAGGGTTTTCAAACGAAAAGCATTATCTCCCAGAATTTCTGAAATCTGGTAAGGGCCAAGCCAAATTTTATCAAATTTTTCATGCTCCCCCTTACGGTCATGGGCTTTATCCCATTAAAAAAACCAAGTCAGAAATCCTAAAAGCTTTTACCTTGGCTCTTTTATCAAACCATCTCTTGACAACCCCCTAATGTTTGGCAAAATTTTCCAGGGCTTCATCTCTTTTTTCCTCAAGGTGTAATAATTCAGCAAGTCTAGCCTCACGTTTATCTCCCTCATCATAATATTCATTAATGAACTACAAGGTGGGGATCTTTAATTGAATGGGAAACACGGGTTCTAATCCATAAACCAAGTGGTAAGGTGATATTCCTATTCAAGTCTTATTCCTTGTATGATCTACCCAAAGAGCAAATCTGAGTTGGGTATGCCAATCCTTTGGATTTCTTTCTAACAGTTTGCGGATAATAGTCAGGAGATTTTTGTTGGAAGATTTAGCCAAGCCATTACCTTGAGGGTAATAGTTGGATGCAAAATTAATGATAATCCCATGATCAAAAGCCTAATTAGAAAACTTCAATGATGAAAATGCAGGACCATTATCACAAACTAAAGACATAGGACATCCAAAATGATTAATGATACCTGATTCGATGAAATTAATTACCACCTCTGAAGTACATTGCTTGCAAGCGAGGGCCTCAATCCATCTTGTAAAATAATTAGTGATAGTAAGGATATACCTGTGACCTGCAGAGGAAGGCAAATTGATTGGACCTATGAAGTCCATCCCCCACTGTGTGAAAGGTTTTACCTCAAAGACTGGTTGGAGTGGGAGTGCTGCATACTTCTCTCTGGCTACCGCAGTCTGACACACATGACAAGTTCTGACATGATTGTATGTGTCCTTAAACAGTGTTGGCCAATAGTAACCATCTCTCAAAATCTGGTTCGCTATAGAAGGTGTTGATCCATGGCCTGTACCATATCTGTCGTGAAATTCCAACATCACTCTTTTAGACTCAGCCTTTCCTAGGCACCTTAAGTACACACCCTCATGATTTTTCTTATATAGGACAACTCCTTTTAGCATGAAACTGTCACTCTTTAAATGCAATGCCATTCTTTGTACTGCATTAAGATGATCAGGGCATCTTTGAGTCAGGAGATGATGAACAATATCATCATACCACTCGCAGGAGAAACATCCTCTAAATTGTAGTTCTGAGCTGTAAGATCAGGGCCTGTCTCTACCATTGTCTTTGTAAGTCCTTGCCCTCTTACTACCTTCATGGGTTGAATTTCAATATCGTACTCTTGTAACATACTTACCCACTTGGCTCTGCGTTCTCCTAGCTCATTCTACATCAACAACAGCTTGACTGCAGGATCAAGATCTATTGCAAAGATTTTGTTCCTGAAAATATAATGCCTAAATTTCTTTACAGCTCTGACTAAGGCATAGGCCTACTTTTCCATACTTGGGTATCTCATCTCTGCATCCTTCAATGTGCACTCATGAATGTTATGGGATGCTCTTTTCCTTGGTCTGATTTTTGAGTTAACATAGCAGCATAGGAATGATCAGAAGCAAACAAATATATATAGAATGGTTTAGCATAGTTTGGACTCACCAAAACCGGAGCTTCAACAATACCGCCTTTTATCTCTGCAAATGCTTCCTTTGCTTCTGTATTCCATTCAACTTTTTCCTCCTGCTTCAACATTGCATTCAGTGCCTTGACTATTTCTGTGAGTGATAAACTTCCTCACAAAGTTGATCTTACCAAAGAATGATTTCATTTCTTTCTTGCTAGCAGGTGGTGGGATCTTGAGTATGGCTTCTATTCATTCTGGATCAATGGAAATTCCTTTCTTAGAGAGAACATGCCCCAACAATTTACCCTATGTAACTCCAAAGATGCATTTCTTTGGATTGAGAGATATCCCAAACTCTCTACATTTCTAAAAAACTTTGCACAAATCTAAGATATGATCACCTCTCTTCTTGGAAAAGACTATTAGATCATCCATATAAATGATTATGCACTTACCAATTATGTCTTTAAAGGAAATGTCCATGGCTCTTTGGAATGTGGCTCCAACATTAATGGAGCCAAAGGGCATCCTCCTGTAGGCAAAAGTGCCCCACTTGGTGGTGAAAGCAATCTTGTGCCTATCCTCATACTGCACCATGACTTGGTTGTATCCTGAATAACCATTCAAGAAGGACATCATCTGAGATCCATTGACAATATGGAGCACTTCATCCAGTGAGGGTACTGGATAATTATCCTTCTCTAATGCTCCCGTTTAGGTTCCTGAAATCTTCACATAGCCTGATTTCACCATTTTTCTTTCGCACTGGAACCAGGTTTGCAACCCAAGTAGTGTGTCTGACTAGAAATATTATTCTTGTAGACAATAGTTTTTGCACTTCCTTCTGTATTATGGGTTCTAGTAAAGAATTGATAGGCTTTTTCCTTTGTCTGAAAGGTTTTACTCCTGGATTGAGAGGGATAGTATGGGTTATGATTGATGTATCATAAGTCTTTAAGTCTTCATAACTCTAGGCTATCACATCTGGATATCTGTGTAGTGCATCGATAATTCCTTTTCTTTCTTCTGGAGTGTACACTTTACCAATAAAGACATTTTTGACATCATCCTGAGTTCCCATATTATATTTGTCACTATCCACTAATGGACTCTTTCCTGGTATCATGTTCTTGCTCCCTGACCTTGTCCAGATCAAAGATCCTTTCTAATTGCACCATCCCTCTAGGAATTGTGTTGGTCTTCAAATTAATTACCCCTTCCAAGTCCATCTCTGCTTCTTGGAGTTCAATTTCATCAATGATTTGAGAAGAAAAGAAATTTGTACTAGTAATGAAATCTAAGATATGCTTGTCATCTTCAAACACCTGGAAGTTGGTGACGTTATCAGGTACTGAGGGTACTAGGGTCAGTTCCACAGTAAACTTCTTTAGTCTAGAAAGAGACAGAGGTTGCAATGTACTGGCTGCCTGGGCCAGGTCGTCAGCTGTCTGGTTCTTACTTCGTGGAATCAACTGAATGTTGAAGGCATCAAATCCTTCAATAAGATCTCATACTCTATGTCTATAGTTGGTCATTCTCCTATCATGACAAGAGTATTGTCTTCTAACTTGCTTGACTACTAATTCAGAATCTCCAAAAACTTGCAAGATCTTAACCTTTTTCTTCAACACCATTAACAGTCCATGCACCAAAGCCTCATATTCTGCTACATTATTCGTACAGTGAAATTGAAGTCTATGAGCAGCAAAAAATATCTTACCTCTTGGACTAATTAGCTCGAAACTTGCCCCAACTCCTTGCTTTGATTTGGACCCATCGAATCTTAAAGTCCAACAACTAGCAATTGCAGACTTCCTTGCTGTATCACTTGTACTGTTCCTGCTGGATGGTTTTTTAGAAGGCATTACTCTTTTTCCTTTGGGATCCTCTTGGACATTCTAGATATCAATTTTGACTTCCGGAGTGGGGTTGATACATTTCTGTATCTGTTCCACTGTAGCCTGGCGTAAGCAATAGTCTAATTCTGAATGAGAGGCATTATGCACCCTGCACCAATTGGGAAAGATTAATTCCCCAAAGTTCATTCCTCTTCCCAACTGAACCTGGTCTTCAATGCACTTTTGAATGAACTCTTGAAAATTATCTAGCAAACCAAGTTGACTAGCTTCCAGATCATTATCATTTTCAATTGGTTCGACTAGGGCTTCAGTACCACTGGATTATGCTGTAAGGTCAATAGGTGTTTTGTGAAACATAAGAACTTCCTCCACATCTAGCTCCTCAAGTGGGGCTGCGAGCATATAGTTACCCATACTTACTTTTGATACCAGAATTTTAGTAGAGGTTTTCTGATATTTCGTGATCATGTACTTCATTTTGGGTTCTCTTTCAATTCTAATATGGTTTGGCATTCCCTTCCAGGGAAGCCACATATCAGAGTGATCAGTCGAGACATATCCATTCAAAGCCCTGGTAAAGTCTCTTACCAGGATTAGGCCATAAGTGTTAGGTATGTTAGCTACCTGTATATTGATAACCTGTTGAATTCTAGGATCAGAAGTAACTTGCATATGAATCATATTTAACTCCCCTACAACATTTACTTCAATCCTATCCAATTGTGTAACTTTCTTTTGTGAGTCTGCAGGAGTAATACCCATGGCTCTATAGACACTGAAAGGCATAACATTGGTTGAAGCACCAGAATCCAGTAAACAATTATGCAAATTCTTACCAAATATGCGAACAGAAATCAGGAATGGAGGTGTATCTATTTTCCCTTGAAAGAGAGTTAAGGGAGTATCTACTTGAGCAACTTGAAATTTTTCCTTCTCTTTCCCAGTATCTCCAGGGGGCATATGGACTTGATTATGAGTCTAATTTTGTCTTCCTACTGATTGAGAACTAGATGCTCTATTGACACTTTCGTTAACTGATTTATCTTGTGACATGGAATTTGCATTATAAGATCCTAAGACTGCATTCCTAATGGTTGGAACTCTCAATAACTCAAATGCAGATAGGCTTACCTTTAATTTTCTGAGTTCTTCAGCAACATACATGGCTAGTTGTTCCTCACTTAGATAAGCAGGGGTCTCCTTTGGGTATTCTATCACTTTGTCCTTGTTTGCATCAACATTTCTCCCCTTTGGCACATCAACATGCCATGGATCTTGAGTTAAATATTGCCTGGACACCTGAGGCAGTGATGGATTATTGCTAGCATTAGGGTCTGGAGGCGTGTTGAAATTATTCAGTGGAATGGAAGTAGTGAAGGGGCCTCCATCCTGTGGGCGTCTATGTGGAAATTCCCTCAAGTCATACTTCTTGACAGGTCTGTGGAAGGTCTACACTTCTTCAACATAAGCCTCTTCTTCATCTCTGGGACCATTATCATTCACTGGACTCTCATCAAATAACTCTGTCATTTCATCCCCATTGCATACCTGGTCTACCTCTTCCTTCAACTGGTCAGATTCCTCTTCAAGTACATTATCCTTACTTTGAGGAAAAGGAGCATGATTCAGTACTAAGACCGGTGAATCGTAAGGAGTAGATGGCACTATTTCTTGACTGCCTACATTGTTCTCCACTTCATACTAAAAAAATGAGGCTGCCGTTTGGAACTCTTGACAATCTAACTCAGAGTGTTGACTTGTTTTGTGGAGTCTACACCATCCAGATAAAGCGTCTTTAGCTAGATATACACCGCTAGGAGGCTTCTCTTGATTAACTGGTTGATTGACAGACTGATTGACAGGTTGATTAACTGGTTGATCCAATGGGGTGGGGGCTCCTCCATTGTTGGGCCCTATGTTCCAAGTCTTGTTTTGTCCTGGTTGCTACCTCCTATCGAACCCTTGTCCACCACCTTGCCCTCTGTCAAAGTTCTGGCCTGAGGATTGCCCTTTATCATAGTTTTGTCTTCTATCATTATTATACCCTCTATCATTATTAAATCCTCGATCATTGTTATACCCTCTTTCATTGTTGTAACCTCTATCCTGGTTATATCCTCTTTCATTATTGTATCCTCTTTCATGACATTGTCCTCTGTCGAAGTGTTGTCCTTGTGGATTTTCTCTGTTATGATTGGACTGCATATTTCTCTGAGCAACTTTCAACTGACTGTTCTGGTTCCTCAAGTAAGTCACCTCCGTATTTAGCTTCTTTACTTGTTCAGACAATTCATCCAATCTCTCCTTGTCAGGATTACTGTATGGAGGTTGATTTGCATTATTCTGGGAATAACCTACTGTAGCATTGGCATTCAGTGATTGGTTCAAAACTTCAGAATTTTGTAGGTATGGGGGATGGCTAGCCTGAAGCTGTATATGCAGAGGTTGATTCACATTTTGTTGAGGGTAACTAATTGTGGATGAAACTTGTCTCATAGGAGGTCCTGGGTGAGGGACCAGAGGCAACTAAGGAACCAGATTCATAACAAGAGTATGGTTGGCAAGAGCCTAGTTGAGAGCTGGAACTTGTCCAGGGTGAGCAACGGGTCCTAATGAGGGTAAAGGCCCAGAAAGATGTTGCCTTAAGGCAGTGCTAACCTTCATAGCCTCTGCATATGCATCAAGTAGATTAGTAGGAGGGTTATTACTCCACTTCATAAAGGTAGTTGTCAGACTGTTAAGTCCCTCATAATAGACTTCTAAAGCAGTGGGCTCATCAACAACATAAGAGGCCTACAGCCTGGTATAGGAATGATGAAACCTATTGTTGAAGGACCCTATAGGCTCGTTGACCTCTCTCTTAACATTAGTGAATTGACGGTACAACTCATTGGAACTAATGGGAATTCAAAATTTTTACAAAAACGCAGTCTCTAGCTCAGTCCAACGTTGGATAGACCCAATAGGTAAATGATTGTACCAATAGAATGCATCCTCCCCCAATGAATAAGGAAAGAGTCTACATGCTACATCCTCATGGTTTATCCCTCTATCCTTAAGGCCAGTTTGAAAGATCCTGATGTGTTCCTCAGTGGTTCTATTGGGATCATTGACATCGAATTTTGAACAAAAGTGTTCAGGGTTTTTGGGCATACCATTGTAATTAGCGAAACTCAATGGAGATGGGTTGTTAGCCAAGAAAACCATTGGTGGAGGTGGGGGTGGTAATGGTTGATTTATGACTGGCTGAGGTTGTGGAATGGGAATGTCCTCAGACTCAGACTCAGATGAACCTGATGAAGATGGAGATGATGGAGATGACAAAGGTGGATGGGATGATGATGATTCTCCCCTTTTGTTGGTCCTTCTAGACCTAGTAGGGTCTGGAAATTCCTAAAATTCCTCCTCTCCTGGAGTAGATCTGGTTCTTCTTCTAAATCTCTCATGAGAGATAGCGTTCAAAAAATGATCCAACTTGCTTATTCAGGCCCTCCTTCTAGTGCCAATCTATTGATGATGTTTTCTGCATAGCAATAACTCAGACAAAATATGAAATCCTATCTCTCTTGAAAGGTAAATCTCTATCAACAAGCTTCAAGAGATAACCCCAAGGTCTCTAATGTCAGGTCTTGACAATGCATAAACAACTCAGTGATAAATGTGAAAATGTTGGTAATCACAATGGAACCTTACTACAAGCAAAATATTGAATCTCAATTT
>VDFB02047230.1:629988809-630177840 GCA_007258455.2 Sequoia sempervirens | reverse complement strand
AAATCGCCCCTGAGAATTGATGAAGATTCTGCCTCTGAACTGGAAAAATTCGCTTTGGAATTGAAAACCACGAATTGCTCCTCTTGAAATTTGCGCCTTTTTAATGAAAGAAATTCGATTTTCTCTGAAGAAAATACGAATTTGTATGAATTTTGAGGTTTCGCCTTTTGAGATGAGATGAAATTCGCCTTTGAAACCTCTGAAAGATTTGCGAATTTGAGACGCCTTAAAGGAATTAAGGATTTGCGAATTGTTTTGAAGTTTGAAATATGCGCCTCTTTCTCCTTCTGAAGAAATACGAACTTGCTTGAACTTACTTTGAATTTATAAAGTTCGATTTCTTTTGAAGGAAATGAATTTGCCTTAGGAAGAATCACGAATTCACTCAAGATTAATTGCTCTTGAGAAAATCGAACTCTCTTTGAAAGCTTTGTGAAGAACAATGAAGATGGCGCCTGTATAAATAATAATCAATTCGCACCACTTAGCAACTGCAAGAATTCATAAACCCTAACCAGAATAGAAAGCCTCTGATTGGTTGCCTTTCAATTCAACTGCCACTGTCTGAAGTTCAAATTTGAAAATAATAATAAAATAATTATTATCATGTAATGGCGCCAAAAAAGAAACACCATCTAAAAATAGACATATTCTGAACTTCAGTTGACAAACTGATTGAAGCTCTGAGATTCATCGTCATGCTTCCACGACTTCGAAAAGTCATCACTTGAGCAAATTGGCGTCCATTTGCTCAAGATACTTCATTTTTAATTAAATCCCTATTTTATAGCTGGCCTTTGTCGCTTGTTGACCAACCGACCTTTGATTTCGGATAGGGTGATCTTGAGGCGATCTGAGATAATCAGCGGAAGGCTTCCCTCTTGAACAAGGAAGAAATGTCTTACGGGAGAACTGGCTGAAATCCATCGTTTAACCCCTTGAAAATTAGGCGCGCAGTTAAATTGCTTTCACGGGTTCGAACAGCCATTTCCTAAAGCGCCATCGACACTTGAAGCGGCGGCGGTGAGCGGTGAACCTGGCGATATGAGGCGACTCACGGCATAGCTTCGGGAGATATGCGTCGATGACTGCTCTACGACTGACTAAAAATTTGTGTTGAAGACCTCAAAAAAGCGCCTGGCAAGGTTGCACTGGACATTTCAGCGAAAATCAAGCGATACGTCCGGGCTACTTTGGCCGATTGATGTCACGGAGCTAAATTTGACCCGTTTCAGGCATTATCTGTTTTAACGGACAGCCAGGAGGGCTCTTAAGAGAAGTCACTGGAGGTGTCGAGGCAAGAAAACTGCTTCTAAGACCTCAAATTCTCCAGTGCGTATTTTTAATATGTTTACCGCTCCCAGACTTAGCCATTTTCTGGACGTTTTCGGACATCTTCACCTTGTAATATTACACCAAAGACCTCGCACGCACGAGCGACCGCCAAATGCTGAAGGCTGACGGCTATGCTCGTTGGAAAGATAAATTGATTACGCTCAATAGTCGTGAAGACTTCGAACGCGAACGGGCTCATCTGATCAGCCTGAAGGCTAGGCGCCTAAAGACCATGAAAATACACTGAAAACCATTTGTTGGTTCCGCCCGAAAAATTACGTGCTTAGTAGAATCTTTGCCACGACCACCAGGAACGTCGGATCGACAAGCTGAATGATGCGTTGCGGAGCTGGGCTAGTATACTACTGATGTCGTGAAGACTCTGTCTGCAAATTCTGGCATTTGAGGGGTCCTTTAGGCCAGCGCCCCTGGCTTGTACTTGCACTGGGCATAAACAGAGAAGCTCAAAAACATGAAAACTCCATTTTAAGCTGTTCTTCGGACGTCTGCCGCCTAAACTCTGAGAGTCGGATGACTGCACTTGATATCTCGTCGGATAAGTAGACTAGCTGTGAACGAATTGAATGTCTTCGGCAATGAAACTGACAAGATTTACCCTTGCCTTGAAATGGGGCGCCCTCAGGCTAGAGGCGCGCTTTTGCCTGAAAAGAGCAAAATTTCCATCTCCTAAAATTTAGGGATTTTACCTTCTGTCGTGAATAACTGGAGCTGTGAGTCTCGGAATGCCTCGCTGGATAGCTCGACGGATAGCCAGGCTGATTCTGAAGAGATTGACTGTATGCTTGAGCACTTCAGACAAGATCTTGACCTCCAAAAAACTGGGCGCCCCTGAGCTATACTTGCACTTTGAGGCTTTTCCTCTAAAAAATCTCCATGATTTGAGCTCTGAAAACTCTGTTTCGATCACTGAAATGACCGTCTGAAATATGAAATGCCGTCGTGAGATGCTCCTCCATCGTGAAAATCTTTATTTTGAGTCTCTGCTTCAGGTTCTGATCAATAAAACTGACTTTGACTGACAAATATTGACAAAAACTCCATGCTTGACATTGCCCAAAACGGTATTTTACAACATTTTAGCGAGGTTTAGACTTTAAAATGCAAAATGCCTTAATGAAGCAAAAAAATTGGTTTGGGTACAACACAACTACTGTTAATTGTTGTTCTAATTGTTGATTATTAGCTAACTAATTGTTTTCCCCTATTTTTCCTCCTAGGATTTGTCTCCTACGGTGGTTATATATTGTAAATCTGTTCATTTGATTTGTTAAATACAATGACGTCAATTTCTCACCAAATTCATTCTTTTGTGCTTGATAAAATTGTCTTTATATATTTCTTGAAAATTGACAGAACTCAACTATAGTGCTTCGATTTCAATATCCGCACTTGCTCCCACTTTTGTCATGTTGGTAGATGTTGTTGCTAAATTGGCAGTAAATCCTGCCTCAAAAACTTTTAACAAGGCTGCTTTGAAATCTTTGAAGAATATTATCAGGAAAATTATGGGTTACATCACTATTTGTGGAAACAAGAGGGAAAAATCTGGTGTTGAACAGAGCAAGACAAAAAGAAACAAAGAATATTTGAGACAATCTCATAAATGGATGGAGTGTTGTGTACAATACAAAGGATGTTCTGAGGCCCGTTGCTTTGATATGTTCCATGGGTATTGATGGTGACATCCTACATATTCTCTCCCATCCACATCATGTTCAAATGGAACTCCACAAAACATAAGTCACAAGCACCATCTCCATCACAGTTGTGGCAATCAATTTCCAAACAAATGAATTGATTTCCAACGTCGATAATTCTAGGGCTTTTCTTTTTGAAAGTGAAAGTGTTGTTGAAAATGGAGGTAATTATGTAGCTTAATAATTTTTACAACTATTGTAGTTGTAGATCTAATTAAGTATTCTTTATCAACATTTGGTATCATAGCTAACAGTTGGGGTAGAGTTTGGGATGCCTTTCTCTTAAAAGTTTGAAGGTTTTTTGGTTGTAGTGGGAGATTTTACTATTTTTTTATTGCTGGTTTTGGAAAATAAGTTTGTTACAATGAGTTTTAATTCTCATTTAGATATTGAAAGATTCAATGGATCTAATTATGAGATGTGGAAACTAAAAATGGAGGATCTCCTTGGAGAGAAATTAGTGGTTAGTTGTTGGAAATGAGACAAAGTCACCTACAACGATATCAGATGAGGATTGGGCTAAGCTTGATAAGAAGGCAAGAGGGACCATAATATTATGTCTTGCTAATGTTGTTCTCTTGAATGTTTCAGAAGAAACTACTGCATATAAGTTGTGGAAGAGAATAGGTGATATCTATCAAACCAAAATTCTTACTAATAAGTTGTATCTGAAAAGACAGTTGTATTCTTTAAAGATGAAAGATGGTGATTCTGTTGCAAATCATTTGAATTATTTTAATTTGATTCTAAGTCAGTTAGCATCTATAGATGTAAAGCTAGAAGATGAAGATAAATGCATTTTGTTACTTTGTTCTTTACCAAAATCTTGGGAAAATCTAATTGTTGCTATCAGTGGTAGTGGTGCAGATATGAAGATGGACAATATAATTCATACTCTCCTATTTGAGGAGATGAGGAGGAAGTCTAAAACGGAAATCAAAGATGCCTTGTTTGTAAGAGGCAGGCCTAAGAAAAATGAACCTAAGGGAGACAAGGAAGAAAAGGGGAAGTCTAAAGGATGAAGTAAGGTAAAGTGTTGGAGTTGTGGGAAATCAAGACATGTGAAGAAGGATTGTAAGAACAAGAAAAAGAGTTCTAATTCTTCTATAGAAGAATCCTCAGATGACGATAATCATGCATTGATCATTTCATGTAAAAATGTTAGTGATGACTCTCTGCTTGATGTTAAAGAGTGATCTTCATGAAGAGGATGGTAGTCATGATGCCATGTGTAGCTTGTACCATGGTTTAGTGGGAGTTGTTGGCAGTGACGTGGATACATCATTGGTAAGGTTATCTTCATGTGATTGGGGATATTGTTTTTTCTTGGTTTAGAGTGGTTGCTATTATGCCATGGTTTACTCTTGATATGCATTTAGAGTTTGGCATGGTACTTATTCTCTTGAGACTAGGATGTATATATGTTATGATGCATGTGATCTCCTAGTAGGAGATGGTTAGATCATGTTGTCATGTTTATGTTCCTGATTCATGATTGGAACTTTGACATTGATCTTGTGTAGTTCTCTTAAGTATTGGGTACATTAATCATTTTCTTGATTACTTCATGATAGTGCTATGTTGCATTTGGAGTTTGGCATGGATTGATTGGTTACAGGTCCTCATGGTTACTTGGAGAAATATGCGAGGCTTGAGTTCTCTTATGGTAAGAGATATGTGTTAGAATGGTTACTTGTAAGAAAGGATTTTTTCAATAGTAAAGACCGAGAAGCCTACACCTTGGTTGGACGTGAGTTCAACACACTCGATGGTTTCACATGCCTCCAAAGAGGCAATTTGGATACAAAGACTTGGGAAATGTATTGGTTTTAATTGCAAGTAAGTTAAACTTGAATGTGATAGTCAGAGTGCTATGTGTTTAGCCAAAAAATCCTATGTATCATGCTCGTATTAAGCATGTTGATGTTTAGTATCACTTTGTGTGAGAAATGGTTGAGAGTGGGAAGGTATTAATTGAGAAAGTTGACAATTTAATTAATGTTTTAGATTATCTTATGAAACTTGTTCCTACATATAATTTCTCTTAGTTTTAATCATTTTCTTGGAGCTTCATGATTATGCAGGTTGCATTTGAAGTTGGCATGGATTGATTAGTTGGTGCAAGAAGGCCATTGGCCTTGAGTCTTGTACTTGATTTATTATAATTATTCCTTGTTTAGAATAATTGCAATGTATAATGTCGAGTGGGAGAATGTTGGGAATAGGATTCCATTTAATTGCAATCCTAAACATTATTTCATGTATCTCCTAAGTCCTTGGAAAGTGTTCCCCAACAATAGGATTAGAAAGAGATTAAATTCGAATGAAATGAAAATGTTAATTGGCATTTGTAATTAATTCTAAATGATAGGAAAATGTGGGGATGCCCATGAAGAGCTCCTAAAAAATAGGAGCAAATGGGCCACCCACATGGAAGGTGGAACACACCTTGAGTTAAGTTAGCTGTTTGGAGAAAAAAGATAACAATTCTGTAATGCATGCAAAGATCCTAAAAGTTAGGGATTGAAGTTTACATGCATGGATTTTAGTTTAGTTTAGTTCAAATCAGTTCAGTTCAATTCAGTATCAGTTTAGTTCAGTTCAGTATCAGTTTAGTTTAGTTTAGTTTAGTTTAGTTTAGTTCAGTTATGGTTTAGTTATCTTTAGTTGCATGTAGTTAGTTTTAGTTGAATGCTAGTTGAATTTAGTTGACTTGGAATGCATGGATAATGACTTGAGTTGCATGACAGATAATAGGTGATACATTCAGTTAAGTGGGGATGATCAATAATGTATCATATTTGCATGAATTGATGGAGAGATATGTTTTAGTTAGCAAAGATAGAATTGGACCCACCTTGGGTGCCCAAGTTAGCATCTTAATGTTAACACTTTTGCATGATAATATATTTTATAAGGCTAGGTTAAGTGGGGCCATTCTTGGGTGCCAACTTTGAGGATAAGCTTACAAGATATCTTCAGAATTAACGTTGAGTTATGACTTTAGTTTGGGATGCCCAAATGGATGAAGGGATTGTTTTGACATTGTTCTTCATGGCATAACTCTACTTGCAAAGAATAGGCGTGGGTTTTGTGAGATAATCATTGTGCTTTGTAATTGTAAACTCTTTGGAGTTTACAAGGCTCATTATTTTCTATTTATTGCAGCAAGTTGAAGAGAGTTTATAAGATTTGATTGCAGGTTGTGAAGAAGAATTGTTGAAGGAAAAGAAGCATCTCAAGCGAGGATTGGAATTATTGTAATCTTATTCTGAGATTAAGTAATACATTGATTCTTGGTGGAGTTTTTTCCCGAAAGGGTTTCTCCACGGTATATGGTGTGTAACTTTTATCTTTTGGTCTTATTCTTCTACAATATTCTATCTACTTCTACAAATGGTAAAATGAATTAAACAAATAATCATCTACAAAGAAATTGTAACAAAGAACACTTATTTAGATCTATAGTATAATAGTTTTACAAGTTTTAAAGCTACATAATTACCTCCATTTTCAACAAGTGCATATTCTAGGGTTTTGGCATCTGACAATGCAAATTCCAGGGCATTGGTAGCCGACAAAGCCAATTCTAGGGTTTCTATTGCAAAAGCTTTGTTTTAGTGCTTGGTAGCATGTACAATGGGACACAACTACAGTGCTTCGATTTCAATATCTGCACTTGCTCCCACTATTGTTGTGTTGGTAGATGTTGTTGCTAAATTGGCGATAAATCCTGCTTCAAAAAATTTTAACAAGGCTTTTCTAAAATCTTTGAAGAATATTGTCGAGAAAATTGCAGGTTACATCACCGTTTGTGGAAACAAGAGGAAAAAATATGGTCTTGAATAGAGCAAGATAGAAAGAAATAAAGAATATTTGAGGCAATCTCATAAATGGATGGAATACTGCGTGCAATACAAAGGGTGTTCTGAGGTCCATAGCTCTGATATGTTCCATGGGTATTGATGGTGACATCTCGCATCTTCTCTCCCATCCACATCAAGTTCAAATGGAACTCCACAGAACAAAAGTCACAGGCGCCATCTCCATCATAGTTGTGGCAATCAACTTCCAAACAAAGGAATTGATTTCCAACGTTGATAATTCTTGGGATTTTCTTTCTAAAAGTGCATGTTCTGGGGTTTTGGTGCCTGACAATACAAATTCCAGGGCATTGGTAGCTAAAAAATCCAATTCTAGAGTTTTTGTTGCAAAAGCTTTGTTTTAGTGCTTAGTAGCCTGTACAATGGGACACAATTACAGTGCTTCAATTTCAATATCCGAACTTACTCTCACTATTGTCATGTTGGTAGATGTTGTTTCTAAATTGGTGATAAATCCTGCCTCATAAACTTTTAACAAGGCTTCTTTGAAATCTTTGAAGAATATTGTTAGGAAAATTGCAAGTTACATTGCCGTTTGTGGAAACAAGAGGGAAAAATCTAGTGTTGAACTAATTTTGGTGAGGGCTTTGGCATGTTGCGGTGCTTTGCTACTCTATATTGATTTTGGGATCATGATAAGGGTTTGAAGTGTTCTATTGAGAAGGATTTGGGGGATTTTTTCCCTTTTAGTTTGGCTTGTGTGCATGCAGCCTTGTTACAAGAGAACTGTAGTATGGATTATTTGGCCAGTGTGGCTATTTTGGAGGCATGTCTATTGCAGCTTGTTTTGGAGGTCATTGATCGACAAAGGATGAGAAAGGAAGGTAGTCACTACTATTCTAGGAAAATTCACTTCTAATAATTCAACACCAAATAATTCATCACCATGATAAATTCATCTCGTGGAAAATTCACCACCAACAATTCATCGCTGCAGATAATTCATGCATATACAATTTAAAAATTTGATTTATGATAATAAAAATGAAAACATTTTTTAGTATATTTTATTTTATTCTAGTAAACCAATTATACAACAATATTAGTCATCTCTATTATTAATGCGATGGAAATTATTCTTTTACAATTTTTTTTTCAAGGTCTTGGAAATATATATTAAAAAATGTTAATGCGATGAATTATCCACAATGGTGAAAACATACCATTTTCATTAAAATGAAAACTTTTATTAGAAATGTCATTGATAATGTCAAATTGGAGTGCTCGACCATTTCTATTGCTTTATCATCTTTATCTCTTGGTGAGAACTAAATGACCATTTTAAATTTCTTCTTTACAGATTGTATTCATCCTCTTGCAGAAGAAGGCTCAAATTGGTCATTTGGGTCCTTTCTTCAAGCTTTTCCCTTTTTATTTTAACTTTGCCTTTGTGCATGGAGATAAGCAAACAATTGTAACTGTGTAGTGTTGGAACACACACCCAAACCCCACACCAAAATCTCTTGCACAGATAAACTATACACTATTATAAGTGGATTGATAACTAAAACTAAAATAAACAAACATAAAAGAAAAGAAAAAATACTAACAATAAACCAAACTTGAGTTCTGCCACCAAGTAACTGCAAAATAATTCACTAGAAGAAATTGATTGATAACTCTATATACCACCCTTTTTTCAAACTAGAACTCACACCATCTGATTCTACAACAACTATCCTCACTACTTTTACACATCAGGCATATATGCAAAAGGTGGAAGCATTGATAGGGCACACAAATTATTTGACACTATACACTCATTGCAGGAAATTTGGCTCCTGAATTCTCTCCCCTCTTCCCCATATCCATGCAAAAAGTGAACTTAGTGAAGACATCTGGATGGTTTTCCTATTCACATGTAACTATGGGAGTATAGACAAGACATGTGAGCTGATCAATAGAATGCCATGGACTATTTCCAAAAATGTGGAAGTATACTCAAGGCATGTGGAATGTTAGAGTGCATTCCCACCAGCAGATAGCATTCATTAGCCACATACCACTCCCAATGTCATTTCACACATTCTTTATATTATCACTTATTCATACTTTAAACCTAGATTAGTTTCAATCAAGTTTAATGAATTTAAGTGATTAACAATCAATTCTTTTTCCTCCATTCTTAGTCTAATAAATAACACCTAGCCTATTTTAGAGCTTATGAGAGCAATAAGGTATTACACCTGTCAATTGCATTCACATTTTTAGTGCTTGGTCTTTGCTTACAAGTTATGTATGATTATCAAAACCCATTTGTACATACCTTGCAATTGATGAATTCTTGAGACCACATTTTTTAAGGGTGTTATGTAGACAACTCACATGCCTTATCTATGCCTCCACACCTTTTTTTTAAGTGTATAATGTCTAGAGTTTATGAAGAAGAATGTAGTAAGTTTAACACATATATAAATCATATATATTAAATTATATAATATAATATATATATTTTTTTGATCGATAAAGGTTAATATTTTATTAATATGGATAAAATATTACATAACAAAAATAAGCTCGAAAGACAAAGCCACCCAAAAATTTTCTTCTATATTTCAACCCGGTAAACCGGAGGGAGCTACCCTGAACCCAACCGAACAATACATCCAATCCACCTTTGATACGGATAATCATTTCAACCTTTAGAATTGCAAGAGACAAAAAACATCATTCACGCCTAAAGGCTAAGCACAAACATTTATAAATAGGGATCATCCGCCTTCTGCAAACCAAAACCATTGCCACCCTTTCGCTCTGTTTGCTTTCCTTCTAGCCTTTCATTCACCATTTCTACTAGACCTACCTCCCCGAGCTCTTCCCCTGCGTGCATACCACTTCTGCCTTGGGCCCTGATGAAGTTGGGTTATTTCCTCTTGTCGTTTTGTAGCTTCTTGTTGGCACAACAATAGTTTTAAATTCTCCCAAGCTGCTAAAATTCCCAGCTTGTAAACTTCCCGGTCCACTCTCCTCTGCCATCTCACAAAAGGAATTAGCCCTTCTTCTGTGGCCTCGTCCATATCCTCGATGCCTTCCGAGATATCATATCCTTGACCTAGTACTGCCCATTCTAACAAGGACTCCATTTTCCCGAGTAATTCCTCCATAAACAGTGACCTCATCACCCATTTTACCACCTCAATTTCTTCGTTTAATTCAAGACCCCATGCAAATAACATAGAAGCTATGTCCATATTCATTCTTCCTCTATAGGTGGCCTCCATGAAATGTGTTCCCAAAGCCTCCAGCACCGCCTCTACCACCTCCTCGTGAGGATTTTTCAATAAAAAATTCAACCTAAATACTGACACTGGCCCAAAAAAACCTTTTTGTTGAAGCTTTGTTGAGAAGCCATACATCGCTTCCATTTCCCTTGCGTTTGAATTTTTTAAACTAAACAGCCTTCACTCTTCAACCAACCCTTTCGTCAGAAATTGATAAAAACAATGTTGCATCATTTGTTTAATTTAAAGAACCCCACCACCTAGACAACCTGGCTCTCCGTCCTCCTCGTCCTTCCCCTAAAAAAACCATTCATCACTCAACGCCACCACCTTCTCCGCGGACCCAAAGGAAAAATAATAAAGTACAACGAGAGGATCACCCTCAAATTGTTTTGTCTAGAAACCTTAGATAAACGCAATGTAAACCCAACAATCATTTCCAGCACGTGCCAATGACCACCTAAATTAAAAAACCCACCTGCCACTTCAATAACCATTTGTACTTAAATGGTACCTCCCTACTTACGCTTGAAAGGTGACCTGTCCTCTTCCACACTTAGACGTCACCAACTGGTACCAATACCTCGAGCTAAAGTGTTACGGTCATTCCTCTAGAAAATCCACTGGCGAAAATCCTCCATCTGCGTTTCACCAATCACCTCAAAAGAGGTCGCCCACTTGGAAAGGAAATCCGCTTCTCCATTGCCAGCTCGACGGATATGAAAAACTTTAAAATTGTCAAACGAGCTTAAATCATTTAAAATTGCTTGAATTAAAGCCTGTAGATGCCACGCCAAAGCCCCACCATTTATAATTGCTTGAATTATAACCAAAGAGTCACCTTCCAAGATCAAATTTCTAACCCCCAAAGATCTTTCTAGTCCTACAGCCAAAAAGGCCGCCTTAGCTTCTTCAACATTATTTGTGCCATCCTCCAACTTTCTAGCTCCAAACGCTACCAAATTGCCTTGACTGTCACGAATAATAGTCCCTGCTCCTGAAGGCCCAGGGTTGCCCTTGGAAGCCCCATCAAAGTTTGCTTTTCCCAAACAACCTCTTTCAAAGAACCCTGCACCCCATTTGACCCCACCTCCGTATGCCTAGGCTTTAACTTTAGCCCTGGCCACACCATTTGAAACCTGCTATCCTCCACTGAAAAAGGGCAATTTTGAAGTTGAAGTCGTGCAGCCGCAACATTCACTACTTTTGTGATTGCTTGATCAATTTTGTTTTTGATCCTAGGAACCAATTCTTTTTTATCCTCAAAAATCCTTCTGTTCCGCTCCTTTCATAATTCCAAAATATATAATATAATATTATTTATAATATATAATATAAATAATATAATATATATTATATAATATATAGTTATATATAAATAATACAATATATAATAAATATAAATATATATATAGATAAATATATACTATTGGTACTTGCTTTTGTCAAGATTATTACATTGCATATTGCTTAACTAGTAGATTAATGTTTGATATTGAGAGGAGTGGAGAGGAAGGAAATGTTGAGACCATGAGCACCTAATTACTTGGTCAAATTTAAGAAGGCTATCGTGTGGAAGCTCTATTAAAGCCAAGGAACCATCATAACATGGAGCTATTGCTTGGCTTCTTTCATACAACTGAAATCAAATTGCAACTTTTTCAATGAAGATCAAATTTCTCGATTGCTTGTTTAAAAAAGCAATGGATGACCCAACACATTCATATTAGTTGCATAATCATAGTGTAACAAAAAAACTTTCCTTAAGTTTAATCTTGGCTGATTTAATAGAATGCATATATAAGTATAAATTAACTTACATTAATAGTTAAAATATTTGTGGGGATGTGTAATTCTAAATTAGATCTTAATCTAAGAAAGTCAATGTAAAGTAGATAAGGTGTACTTAGCTCTAGCTTTGACGATGAATAATTGATGAAGATTTTAAAGAACTTACCTATATTAAATTTAAGAAGATGACCTCTTTATCAACACATTGCTTTGGATTCTGTGTTATAGATTTATTCTATCCTAGGTCAAGTTTATGCTTCTAGATCACTTCTACATCTATAAATTCATTATTTCTTGTGTGGATCTAATCTTGTTAATTTTACACTCTTTCTATTTGAATAATTAAATTCATCTCCATTTGTATTACTATTTAGGTTAACAATATTAATGAATAGATTTAGTGGGTTGTCAAGATCACTAAGGGAAATATTCTCCTAGATCAAGTTCAAATCCCCAAAAAATGATTTTACAATCAAGAAAATGATCAACAAACAACACACAATACCCTATAACGAATATGTAGGATTTGAGTCAATTTAGTGTACCTAACCAAAGCATTCTCCGAACCTAGGTCCTCTAAGGTTCCTCAACTGTGCTACTCACAAATCAAAATCACTAGAAACATTTCACCAACGATAAGAGATAGAAGAACGATATAACATGCAAGGTTCATTTAAAAGCACCAAATTAAATGATCCTATATTACTCACTTTCATAATGTAACAACTCATAATCAACATTAAAATATCACTTTCTAGCTATCAAATGTAAGATGCATTACATTACAGTATTCATTACAAGAATAATTTATCAATAACTGTTACATCACTACAATAATGTACAACAATGCTTCCCGTGGTGCATGAGGGAATAATACATTAGATTACAATAATAGATAGAATTGATATACATTCAAAAATACAAATGCATGAAAGGATGCCTACTCAACTGGAACAGGAAATTGGAACATGAATCCACAACACGATGAGCAATCTCCACGCACACAAACAAGCAACAAGAACACCCAATTGAGGAAAAAGCACCAACCTCCCGACCATGTGGAACCCTGAGGTCCACCCCTGTGCTAGGAGATAACACAAGGTCCCACCACAAACAAACAGTCATGAAAGCAACAAACTAACACAACCAAGGGGTTATACATGGACTCCAACACAACACTGCTCACAACACATCACTTACAATACTAAATTATTCATATATAAAACAATATTTTTATTATTAATAATTAATTTATAATAAAAAATATGTTTGTGCAATAATTTACTTATGACATATAACATAATTTAATGTATATAAGATATATAATATAAACATAAATATATTATAGTATATTTATTTATATTATATTATATAATAAATTTATTTAAGATGTGCTAATTATAACACATATAAATAATATAATATTATATATATTAATCTTATAATTATAAAAAGGGCGGGGGCCCTAGCTCGGTTGGCTAAGTAATTCCGTTGCGGCTCAGCTGGTCATGAGTTCTAGTCTCCCCCGTCCCGTGGTACCAGAGGGCGTGTCGCACCAGCACCGCCGGTCACGTTAAAAAGTTTACCAGGCGCACTGCAATTTATAGGGGGTTGTGCTACCCGATTCCTGCAGTCTAAAAAAAATTATAAAAAAAAATCTTATAATTATAAAAAATATAGAAAATATTTAATATATGAAAAATATATAATATAATATAATAGAAATAAAAATAAATATTATATTTATTTATAATATAATTAATAAAAATTATTAAATTTCTTATATATATATATATATATTATAATATATTATATATCATAAATAAATCATTGTAAAACATATATTTTTCATTATAAATTAATTAATAATTATAAAATTATAATTATATATAAAATATATAATATAATATAAATATCATATAATTAGCATATCTTAAATAAATTTATTATATAATATAATATAAATAAATATACTATAATATATTTATGTTTATATTATATATCTTATATATATGTCATAAGTAAATTATTGTACAAACATATTTTTTATCATAAATTAATTATTAATAATAAAAATGTTGTTTTATATATGAATAATTTAATATTACTTAATTTATAAATAAGTATATCATGTTTAAGATTTTTTGATTTCTGGATTTTTGATTGTGTTTAAGTTTTTTCATCAACGTTTCGGATCACACTCAGTGATCCATCATCAGGATGATAAAGAGCTAAGGATCATTGAGTGTGATCTGAAACGTTGATGAAAAAACTTAAACACAATCAAAAATCCAGAAATCAAAAAATCTTAAACATGATAGATTGTGGAAATCTCATAGCATTAAGTATATCATGTTAAATTCAATTAATATAATTAATTCTTGTTGTTTATATTATATTAAATATATAATATTTTATTCTATTATATCCTTATATAAATATATTATATCTTTATACTTTATTATATCCTAAATAAATTTATTATATGATATATAATATATATAGGAAATATTTAATATATATTAAAAAATATAAATATATATTATATTTATTTATGATATAATATATACAAATATATTATATTTCTTATATATATTATATAATATATTTTTTTAAATAAAGGGGTAAAAACTTTATTGAAAATCAAAAGAGAGCATTACAGTCATAACAAAGGGAACAAGCCCTAGACACCAAAAGAAGCAACACAACAAGGACAAAACCAATGTCAACTATCTTCCAATGTCCTTTTATCCTCCTCAAGGAACCTGTCCAAATCCTGACGTAACTCAGGGGAAATATGCATCGAGTCCTCAATCTTCCAACCATCACCATGCTCAGAGGCCCATTTGGCCAAGTTGTCAGCAACCCAATTCCACTCCCTCGGGATATGAACAAATGAAACTACCTCCATCCTAGAACTAACATGAAGATTCTATTGAATGACTAAAGCTAACTGCCAGTTAATATCAAATATCTTCTTCTTATTCAACATATTAATCAAGATATGTTAATCAGCTTCATAAATAACCTTTTTCCATCCCAAAGCAAGGGCTCGCTCCACTGCATATAGAATCACTAGACCCTCCATGAGATTAACGGTCTTCTCCCCTTCATGAATAGAGAAAATAAATATGACCAAACCCCTTGAATCCCTGCCAACCCCACCAATCCCGACAAGCCCAAGATTTCCTCTAGAAGACCCATCAGTATTGATCTTCAAAACACCAGCTATTGGAGGTAACCACCTACCCATCCACTGCACTCTCTTGTTCCCATACCTGCCTCTCCTGGAACCACCAGAAGAAAAGTGTATCCCCTACAGTCCTAGTCTATCCACCAACTCGACATCCACTTTCCCCAAGGGGAAAGCCACTTCACTTTTCCGCAACTGACTCCTATATCATACCTAACATACACATCCACACCTACTGACCCACCAATTTCACACCATGGAATATCCTGTGATTCCGTCCCAACTAGATCTGCCAAAGAAGAAAAGTAGGACCAACATACCACACATCCTATAAAAAGGAAGCCATCGAGGGGGGTCTTCCCATACTATCCCAAAAATCCACCAAAGAGGAAGCATGAACACAAGGTTTCTTCCAAACCTCCCACCACAAATGCCAAAGTTGCACAACAAAGGAGCACCAAAAGAATAAATGCGAGGAATCCTCCTTCTCTTTCCCATAGAGTACACAAACCAAAGGTCCCTAGAACCCACACTTAGGAATGTTATCCCAAGTCAAACACCTATTCCATGCCAAAGTCCATACAAAGTAATTACATTTTGGCCACGATAGCTTATTCCACACCCTTTTCCACCAATGCACCTTCACCCTAGCCAACTTCTGATCCAATAACACCTGATAACCACAAGGAACAAAATAAGTCCCCTTAGGATTGTGAGTCCAAGCAAGAATATCCTCTTCCAAGAGAAAGCTACAACACCTACTGCAGAGAATTGTGTTAAGCTTAGCACTGCCTTCCTCCATCCCCATATCCGGCCACTCCATGGGATCCTTCCAACAAGCCCTCTCCAACTGACCATAAAAATATAAGGGCTTGTAGTCACTCACCCTGGACCAACCAGCCACAAGAAATCTCTAGCTCAAAGGAAGCAGGTGAGGAAACTGAGAGGTAAGAGGGGGGAAACCATCCCAAGAGTCCGACCAAAAAAGAGCTTCAGAACCTAGTCTGCAGATCCAAAATAAACCATCCTTGATGAGCTTTGCACCCTTCTGAAGAGTACTCCAAATCACTGAGCCTTTCCCCTCTAGAGAATACCTAGGGAGGTCCTGTCAAGGAACACCCAGAAGATACTTATGAGATAAAATCTTGGCCCACAACTGATCTTGCTCCACACACCATCGCCAGAATAGCTTAGCAGCCACAACCACCCCAAACAATGTTGACTGGTGAAGAACCAAACCACCATATTGCTTAGGACTGCACACATCCTCCCATCTGACCAGGCTCCACTTAGATGATGACAAGCATCCAACCCATAAAAATTTCCTCTCTAAATAATCCAACTCCTTAAGAAACCCAATCGAAGCCACCTGAAGCATACACCTGTAAGTTGGGAGAGCCTGCACAACTGACTTAAGAAGCTGAGCCCGCCCAACAAAAGACAACCATCTATGAGTCCAATGATTGACTTTCATCCGAAACTTATCAATAATGTTTTTCCAAGAACCCTTGGGAAGATGACCCATGAAAATTGGAATACACAGATACATAAAAGGGAGAGCCCCTATCTGAAACCTTAAAATATTAGCAATTCTTCTCTGAATGGAAACTGGCGTATTGAAGAAGAATATGGATCACTTATCATCATTAATCAATTGCCCTGATGCCAAAAGGTAAACATCCAAAAAATTTATCAACCAAGTAGCTTCCCTGATAGTAGCCATTCCCATCAAGGCCGTATCATCAACAAATTGAAAATGAGATTGCAGAGGAAAATATCCACCCCACTGTCAACCTTGAATGAAGCCTAACCTAACATTTCTTTTCAACAATTGACCAAGACCTTCAACAAGAAGAAAAAATAAGTATGGGGAAAGAGGGTCCCCCTGGCGCAAACCCCTATAAGCCGCAAAGAGTTCAAAATGATCTCCATTTATCGCATCAAGAAGGATATTGACGTAACACAATTCATGACCCATTGGATCCACTCTTCAGAAAATCCAAAAGCAGTAAGGATCTTCCGTAGGAAGGACCATCTTACCCTGTCATAGGCCTTAGCCATATCCAACTTAATGAGAATTGTCTTCTCATGGGAATTGGCCATGGAGTGGATGGTTTCCGTAGAAATAATAACCCCATCCAAAAAATTTTGACCCGCAACAAATCCACTATGTTCCTCTGAAATCAACACTTTAAGCCACTTCTTCAACCTCTCAACCATTACCTTTGAAATAATTTTATATGCCACATTGCGGAGGGAAATAGGTCAAAATTGAGTTAACCTATTCGCCCCTTCACACTTGGGAATGAGGGAAATGAAGGTGGAATTAAGAGCTCACAACATCTGCTTGTTTCTCCTAGACTCTTGAACAACCGCCAAAAGATCCAACTTTATGATATCCCAAAATTCATGAAAAAACTCTATTGAGAATCCATCAAGGCAAGGAGCTTTTCCTCTCTTAATTTGAAACACAATCTCCTCCAACTCCTCCAAAGAAATATCTCTCATAAAATACTCATTCGCCTCCCTAGAAACCAATTGAGAAATACAAGAAAGGACTTGTTCCTCCTCAACCAAACCCCCTTGTGAATCCTCTATGAATAGAGCAGCAAAATAGTGTGATGCCTTAGCCTTAATTTCCTGAAACGAGACAAGACGATCCCCCCTGTCATTAACCAGAATAGAGATGGAGTTACCATGCCTCCTGGCCTTCACAAAATTAAAGAAAAAGGCAGTGTTTTTGTCCCCTTCCAACAACCATTCAACCCGTGCCTTTTGCTTCCAATAAATCTCTTCCCGTAATTCATATTCCTCCAACACCTTCTGAGTCCTAGCCTCCTCTTTCAACAGATCCTCAGAAACCCCATTCTCCCAAATCAATTGAGTAATATTATTCAACTCATCCTGAGCAACAACCTTATCATGAAAAATATCACCAAAGCATCTCTGATTCCACCTTTTAAGTTGATACTTGATAAACTGAAGAAGCTTGGAAAAAGTATGCATTGTTGTACCAAAAGCAGGTCTACCTATCCTCCACCACCCAGCCACCTGGTCATAAAGAGTAGAATCTCATAACCACATAAGCTAGAATTTGAAGGAAGGAGATCGAGGCGCTCAAGCAGAGATGATACTAAGCTTGATAGGCTAGTGGTCCGAACCCCTCCAATCCAAAATTTCAAAGGAAGTAGACCACAAATCCCCAACCCAATAATAGGAGACTGGGAACCGATCTAGCCTTTCAACAACACAGTCCTCACCAATCCTCGTATTATTCCAAGTAAAATGACCATTACTGGGCTGAACATCAATAAGATTTAAATCCAAAATACTATCCCTGAGAAGCAATGCAAAAGGCTCCAACCTAGCAATTCCACCCCTTTTCTTAGATAACTCCACTATAGCATTGAAATCCCCAACCAAAACCCACAAATGGAAAGGAGCTAGGCTATGAACAAATCAAAGATGAGACCATAAAAGTTGCTTACTCTGATACTCAATAGGCGAATACACATTAGAGAGGAGAATACACTCTCCTGTCACAAAGCATGAGGCCACTAGAGAAATTGAAGATCTAGAAGACATCCACCAAAGAGGGAAAATCCTCTAGGGGTTCCATAAGCAAGCCACCCCCCTAGATGCCCCATGAGCTCCAATACATTGACACTCACCAAACTTCCACAACTTAAGTACCAATTTCAACATATTCTCCATAGATAATTTAGTCTCCTGAAGAAAAAGAACATCCATATATTGATTCCTAACCAACTCATGAAATTTTTTTTATCGAGGGCCATTGTTCGAGCCCCTAACATTCCATGATAAAAAAATCATTTCTAGGGACACGAGAAATGCGAATCCAGGGTCTTGACTGCCCCTGAATCCACCAGAGTTTCCCTATTTGATTTGATCTTTTATGTATCCTTTTTCCTATCCAGCTTGGAATTCTTCTCACCAACCCCTTTCTTTGGTTCCTTTTGTTGAATACCCATGCGAGAAGAGGACAGAGAGTTCCTTCCAATTTCCTTACCATACTTTAGGGGCAAAGACAAACCATCTCCCCCATTCTTCGAGATTCCAATAACAGGATCTGACACATCTTGAACAATCAATTGTTGATCTGTGTCCATCTTCTCAACACCTATATCCTGCACCATTTACACAACCTCCAAAGCAGGTCCATCCTTTCCTATGCCCAAAGTTCCCTGATCCAAATTCAACAAACCCAAATTCACTTCTTGTTGGATGAGATCATCCATAATGTCGAACCTGTTAAAAGTGTCATCATCCTACCTTTCCCCTAGGGTCCTCTTCTGCCCATGATTCCTATTGCGAGCCTTGACAGGAATAAATCCATCCTCTCCAGTACCATCACCTGGAATAAGCTCCTTCCCCTTATCACCTCTAGGTGGATTACGAGGAGGTTGGGAAGACTGAGGCACCAACGACTTAGCCCTAGGGCACCTATGCTGCAAGTGTCCATATTCATGGCAAAGTCTGCATCGAAAAGGTAAGGTTTCATAGTCTAATTGTTGCACCTGTTATCACCTAAAATTTTCACCCTATTGAACCCGATGTTCAACACCTCAGTGTAACATGGGAAGACCTCTAAAGATGTGGGTTTCTTGTAAACAGAGGTCAACCTCTGGAGAAGGCCGACTTCCTATGGTATCACCTAACTACTAATCCTTGTGAGATAAAGGGAGAAAGAATAAGTAAATTAGAAATTACTCCTATGGTGATACACCAAATTTGTTCGGGAGACATATAACATAGTTTAGACACACAATTTTAGTCAATGACAAAAGTAGTCTTACACAAGTCAATTACATACGTTTTCTGCATAAATATTTCATGAAAAGGTTCATATGGCTACACCCATAGAAGGAAGAAACAACTTCACAACTAGAGAATACTGCACTATAACACATCTCACAACCTACAAAAATACATATTGCTCTACAAAAAGGTTCTGAAATAAGACATAACCACAAGGAATCATATAGTTTCACAAGTAGTTTCATCAATTATACAAATGCACACAATTTAATAGAGAGATTGAAAAGGTAAAGTACTTACACTCATTGATTTCAATGGTGAACACTGATATATATGTCTGTCATGAGTTACAAAACATAGCCTCTCTTCATGCAAAGAACTCTACAAGTTACAAAAGCAGGAAAAGCACCAAGTCCGAACTACCTACAAAAGGGCAAAAAAAATGCCCTATATACAAAAGAGTGTCGGCCCCTTAGGGCTTACAAAAAATATCTCCTGGAATAGATCATTCCTTAGATCTTTTGATTGAATTTAATGCTACACCCTGTGTGTCCATGTTGATGAAGAGTCATTCCCCGGAGAAGCCTTCAGATCTTTTGTAGCTACCGCATTCATTTTTGATCCTCGTGTCCACCTTTGAACCTCCTTGTCAAGCACTTTGAATGCTCTTGAGCTCAGAACAGATACATGTTGCTTTTCATCTTATTGATTTTCTTCATCTGGTTCAGCTACCAATGATTCACTCGTAGCTCTCTTTGATTGGTCAAATATAGTCCACGCAGATTCTTCGGGCAGTCAAAAGCTCCTTCTGTAGAATCACATGTCGGTGAGACACTAATCGTGTCTCCCCGATGTGATTAAATTTTCCCGTGGTTATCGGCATAGCTTGAAACCGTCGATGAGAGCTCCTGTCGAGCCCAAAAATCATACCAATATAGCCTCTATGGTCGCCAGGACAATCGCGTTTGGCTAGACAACATGGCGAACTCTTCTCATCTTCTATCGGAAAAAGTATATTGATGTCACCCCGAATGCACTCCACTCTATCGAGGTCTAGTCCTTCGTTAAGACCCTATCGGGTCGGCAAGACTCTCAGTGAGGGCTCCTAGCTCCAGCGAGAGCTCATTTCATTTTGCTTCAGCAAGAGAAACACTCATCAGCAAGAGGTCATAGCGGCTTCATTAGTCATGCCGATATCGCTTTCCATTGCTGAGACCACACCATGTCGGTAAGACATCACTTCGATGGTCCAGCGCTACAACGATGTCATTTATGTCGGGGCGACCCCTAGCTAGTCAGTGAGACCAAATGTCGAATACATAACATTATACTGAAGTCAATCCCCTTCGACAAGAATTCAAAAAGTCGCTAGGACCTCATGGCAAAATCTTGAACTTTTGGCGAGCTCAACTTGTTTTCGGTGAAACCTTACCGGGTTGCAAGACCTCACCCCGACCTCAAAATGTTACATCGAAGACATTCCTCAGTCGGTAGGACCCTCGACATCGCTAAGACCTTATGCCGAATTCCCCATCCTACCACGAGCTCCTTTTTGCTGTCGGTGAGACATCATGTCGAAGGCGCTTTGCTTTGGCAAGGGTTTATTTCAGTCAGCATGACTTTTCTTTATCGCCGAGACATCTTAGCAAACTCAATCTCCTGCACCGAGAGCCTTTAGATTTGGGGAGACCTCCTTTCTTCCCCCAAACCTCACACCGAGGTCCTCTCTTTCGCCAAGTTGTTCACTAGTCGGCAGGACATCCCCGGGTCGCTGAGACTTTATGCTGAAGAAAACTTGCTTTGTCGATGCCGTTTCATTCATTGAGACTCTGATGGATCGGCAAGACTTATGCTGATATTACCTCATGTTGGCGAGACCTTTTCGGTCGGTGAGACCTTCCACTGACTAAAGCCTTCTTTCACCGAGCCCTGAACACTTTGGGAAGACCTGTCTATAGTCATGCCGATATGTATTCCCTTTTGTCATCGGTCGGTGAGACATAAAGATCTCGCCGAGACCTTTCTCTGAAGGAGATCCTCATGTTGATGGGGAAACTCTTAGTCGCCGAGACAATGATTTTGTCTCACCGATAGGAATCTGTAGGTGAAGCATTCAGACTTGATGGAAACCTTGCTAGTCGGAAAGACATCCAGAAGGTCTTGCCAACTTTCTCCTTAAAGGAAAATTATGTCAAACTTGACTGAGGTCGACCTTTCAACCAAACTCCTTCAAAACTGGAACTTGAACCGGAACCAAAACCGGACCTGAAACTTCCCCGAAGTTTCAAGTTCAGATTTTGTTTCGATCCCGCTCTCGACAAAACACGAGGGATGAAGGAAGAAAAAGGAAAACATAAGGGGAAACCAAGGAGGAGACATCCCTCGAGCACAGGCCACGAAGGAAAGAAAGAAGAACGAGTGAGACCGGGGTCAGAACCGAAACGGAAGCAGGAACTGAAACTTTGGAAAAGTTCCAAGTTCGGGTTCCAACCCGGTCCCGGTCCCGGGCCTGTCAAAAGAAAGAACACACAAAACAAGAGACAAGGTAGGATTGGAACTAAAACTGATCTTGGGCAAAACACAGCGGGGGCGAGGGCGGAAACAAACCTGAAACTGAAACTTTCATCAAGTTTCAAGTTCGGATTCCATCTGGAACCTGCCTCTAACAAAGGCAAGGAAGAGAGGAAAAAGGACAAGGAAGAAAAGAAAGGGAAAAGCTACCCCACGGGCAAAATGCAAGGTCAAAGAAGAGAACAAGATGCACACGAGCGCAAAACCAGAACCAGAACCGAAATGAAAACAAAAATTGGAACTTTGGAAAAGTTCCAAGTTTGGTTTCGGTTTGACTCCACCTCCGATGGAAACAAAGAAAAAGGGGCCTAACAAAGAAAGAAACGACGGAAACGGGGTCGGAACCAGCTTAGAAATAGGAACCAAAACCTTGGAAAAGTTCCAAGTTCGGATCTTGACCCGATTCCACCCCCGGCAGAACAAGGAAAAGGCAAGAAGAAAGCAAAAAGGAAAAAGGGAAAGACAAGGAAAAAGTAAAAATGAAAACCCACCCCTAATCTGAAGACCTTCACGTTGGACTCAACCCTTTTGGGAGCCACATTTAATCCAAATACCGAATTAAAACATCATTTTCCTACCGCATCTGCACAAGAAGCAAACAAGTTAGAAAATATGTGTGGTGATGCAAGTGTTCCTCCATTTGGTCTTCGAAAACCTCTGAAAGCAATGGGTTACTCAGCCTGACTGAGCCCATAGGTGAAAAATGGGTAACATTTTTGGCGACCTTTGCTGGATGTTTGCCTACTAAACATGGAAACCAGTAGCCTAGGCCTATCCATTGGGTATGGAGTCATGGGAAAAAATCAGAAGCAAACTTGGAGCATCCTTGTGTATGGTTGTAAACCATTTGAGACTCATAGAACATAGTAGGCCACCGAGAACTTATTGAAAATAGGAAAAACTGAAGTGAAACTATTTACCGCACTGGGACAACTTAGGGAATGAAACAATAATTAAGCTAAAGTGCAAAACACCTGGTGAAAACATAAAACCTAACCTAATATATACAATGGATGAACCTTATCAAACTTCAAAGCAAGGCTTGAGGTGTATCCCATTGACTGGGATAGGAAGCATTTCACCCTCAGTTGTGCCCAGTTGGTAAGCATTGTGTTCTTTGCGGTCTTGGATAATAAATGGACCCGACCACATGTTGTCAAACTTGGTGTGATGGTCTGGCCTGCTTTTTAGAACATCCCACTTCAGTACAAGATCTCCCATCATGAAATCTCTTGATCTAGTTCTCCTATCAAATGTTATCTTAGTCAGGATTTGCTGACGTTCCATGTTCTTCATAGCCTTGTTTCTAGCTTCTTCCAACTCCATCAGCTGAGTATATCTTAAGGCAAGTGGGTCAGTATGTTCAAACAGGACCAGCTGACTGGCAATGTCCAAAGCGGACAACTCAGTAGAGATAGGTAATTTTTCTTCTTTACCGTACACCAACATGTAAGGTGAGTTCCCAATCACCCTCTGCCCAAAGAGTAGTTTTTAGCTTGGTATGCCAATCCCTCTGATTGCTTTGAAGCATCCTTTTGATAATGTTAATCAAATTTTTATTAGTGGACTCTGCAAGTCTATTGCCCTGAGGATAATAGTTGGAGCTTGTGTTCAAGTAAATGCCATTCTTTAATGCCCAATCAACAACCTTCAAACCAACAAATGCCAGGGCATTATCAGAAATTATAGAATCTGGGACTCCAAATCTACAAGTAATGTTTTCATAAAAAATTCAACATTGTTGTTTCATTAGCTTCTTTTAGAGGCAAAGCTTCTATCCATCATGTAAAGTAATTTGTTGTTGTGATAATCCACTGATGGCCTGCACTTGAGGGTGAGTTAATTGCCCCTATGAAGTCAATTCCCCACTTCATAAACAACTGTTCTATTTGAATTGGTTGCAATGGAAAAGCAGCAAGCTTTTCTTTGCCTGAAAACAAGGCACATTTGGAACATCTCCTGACATACGTATGTGCATCTTTGAACAAGTCAGGCCAATAATAGCCTGCTCTTAAAATCTTATAGGTTGTTGTCCTTGCAGCATAGTGATCTCCAGAGGGTCTATCATGGAACTCATGTAATATTTGACCCACTTGATCATTATCAATACACCTGAGTAGTACTCCACTATGATCTTTCCTATACAACACATCATCAATCAAGACGAAGGGAATAGACCGAAGCCTGTAGTACCTCCTTTTTGTTCTATTCAGATTAGGTAGACATTCCCTGGTGTTCAAGAAATGTGACATTTCCTACAACCAGCTGGTAGCTTTATCATCTGCTATCCCAACATTGACCAAAATTAAGTCTCGTTGATCCTCTACTATTGCAAAATCTTCATTAGCTAGTTGCTGGCATAAACCTTTACCCCTTACCAATTTAGTGACCTGGATGTCCACATCATACTCCATAACTCTTGTGATCCATCCAACCCGTTTTTCACTTAAATCTTTGCTGAGTAAGAACTCCTTCATGCTGGAATGTGCCACTAGAAGATGAATTTTGTTATGAGACAATAGATGTCTAAATTTCTTCAAACTTTTCACAACAGCTAGCACATGTTTTTCTACGAAGGTATACTTCTACTCATAGTCTTCCAGACCTTTACTGAAAAAAGCAATGGGCTGTTCCAACCCTTCTACATTTTTTTGCACCAAGATTGCAGAGATTACATCAAAACTACCAAAAGCATACAAGGTAAAATCCTTACTGAAATCTGGGTTAACTAATGTTGGGGTTGAAGCTAACGCCTCCTTGATCTTTTGAAAACTGTCCCTTGCTTCTCGGGTCCATCTGAACTCTACATTCTTTTTTAACATAGCTGTTAGGGGTTTTAGCAAGGCTGCTATATCAGGGAGAAATCTCCTAACAAAATCGATACGACCAATGAAACTTTGAAGCCCTTTCTTATGTGGAGGTAAAGGTAGTTCTAGGATTGCTACAACTCTTTTAGGATCCACAGTAATCCCTTCCCTAGATACAACATACCCAAGAAGCTTTCCTTCATGAACAAAGAAAACACACTTCTTGGGGTTCAATGATATACCAAACTCCCGGCAACGTTCAAAAACCTACCTCAAATGGTTAATGTGATCTATTGTCTTCTTGGAATAAACAATGATGTCGTCAAGATGTACTAAGACAAACTTATACATTAAGTTGCTAAAGGCCATGTCCATAGCCTTCTGGAAGGTTGCTCCAACGTTAGACAAACCAAATGGCATTTTCCTATACGCCATTGTGCCCCACTTTGTGGTGAAGGTAGTCTTAAATTGATCTCCTTCCCTTACCAAAATCTGGTTATAACTAGAATATCCATCTAGCAAAGAAAAACGTTCAGAACCTGATACACATTGAAGAATCTGCTCCATGGACGGAAGGGGGTGCCTATCCTTTAACGACGCTTTGTTCAAATCTTTGAAGTCTACACATAGTCTAAGCTCTCCATCCTTCTTCCTGACAGGAACTAGATTTGCAACCCAGCTAGTGTGCTTGATGGGAAAGATAATCCCACTTTCTATAAGTCTGAAAACCTCTTTCTGCATTAGTGGCTCTAGTTTGGGATTAACTGGCCTCTGTTTCTACCTTATGGGCTTGGCTGTTGGCTCCAATTCTATTGTATGTTGTGCAAGACGTGGATCAAATCCCTTCAAATCTTCATATTCCCAGGCGAATATGTCAATGAATTCTTGGAATAATTGCAGAAAAGACTGCTTTTCAATAGCAGTGTTTACTTTTCCTATCTTGAGGCTTCTCTTGGGTGCAATTTCTAAGTCCTCGTAATGATCTTGCTGAACTAATAAGTTGGCTTTACTACTCTTAGCCTGATCATCAGAGTTGAAAATACTTTCTAAGGTGACCAAACCTTTAGGCAACTTGTTATTCTTCAATTGTAGTATCTGGTCTCCATACTGTTGTTTCATTCTCTCTTGGTTTGATGCTGCAAACACGTCTTCTTCAAGTAGAAACTATAGAATTTTCTCATCGCTCTCAAAGACCTGCCAGTTAACATTGTTGTCGGGCATTGAAGGCCTGATAACAACCTTGATGTGCTTCTGATTACATTCCTTGCTTACATTTTTCGGAATGTCAAACTGAGCTCCCATAGCTGCTAATCTATCAGCATGTTGATTTTGTTTCCTTGGAATTAAAATGATGTTGAAAGCTTGAAAATCCTCAATGAGGTCCCAAACCCTGTATTTATATAATTTAAGAACATCATTTTTAACCGCATTCAGGCCCCTAACCTGATTTACTACCAATTCACTGTCCCCATGCACCTTCAAACACTTAATCCCACATTTCCTTGCCCATTCCATCCCTTGAATGAGACCTTCATATTCTGTTGTGTTATTAGTGCATGAAAATGCAAACCTAAAGGCTGCATAATATCTTTCAGCTCTTGAGGAGACCAATAATGCACCCCCACCAGTGCCATGCCTGCTCCTTGAGCCATCAAAATACATTTCCCAAACTTCATCTTGCTGATCACAATCATTCACTGGCCTCTTAACCAAGTTAGGCATCACTATATCAGCTTCGTGAAACATGTAGTTACCCATACCAGCATCCAACACCAAGTCACTCTTAGCACTAGAATTTTGGCCTGATGCCCACTCATCTAGAAGTATATTAGGAATGTCATTGACAACAATGCGAGGATCAAAAACAATAGCATGCTCATCTTGCTAAAAAATTATGCAATTGGCATTTATTGCACTGGGTACATAAGGTTCTATATTGTCCTTTGCAAGTAACTCAGACTTAATGGTTACTTTAGTTCCATACCTAGTACGGAACAACATGTGAGACTAGTCAGACGAAAGGTAGCCCCCTATTTTAGCTGTAAATTCTCTTGACAAACATACCCCAAAATATGGAGGCACATATGCCACATAAATGTCTAGGGAAATTGAAAAATTAGGGCAAGCATGTAGAGTTAAGCTAACATCTTTGATAAGACCCACTGTATTAACAGATGAGCCATCCAACTGGACTACTCCTTTTTCTAAAGGTTCATACTTCAAACCTAACTGATCAGCCACTTGTTTGGGCATCACAGAGCAGGTAGCACCACTATCTACCATACAATTGTGCACTAATTTTTTTTTCTTTTGATAATCAATGAAACATAGAACAGAGGAGGTCTCACATTCTTACCTTGAATCGCAGACTCCCTTTTGCTACTAGGATTAGCAACTTTCTCTTGATCATTGTTAGCCATTACGACTCTTTGGGAATCAACAACAACTTGTTCAAGATTTATATCTTCAACTAATGCCCTTTTAAGTAGATCAGCCTATCTTGGAATGCTTAAGGAGTCCCACATGGTCATATTCACATTCATCTTCTTCATGTTGTCCACAATATTATAAGGTACATTTAGAGATACCTTCTAATGTACTTTAGCATCAACCGGTTCTTTATTCTTCTGAGGCTTCCCATTGATTGGTAAGACAGTAGTCCCTTTTGATACATTTAGAATAGGTGTGGATGATGCTTCTACAATTGCAGGCCCCTTGTTTTTATCAGTTGATTGCTCCACCTCTAGAGCTCTTTTCTTAGCTCGTGTATTGGCTACAATTACTGAATCAACATTCACACCACATAACTCTCCACTTTGCCAATTCAAAAAGGCAGTCTCATTAAAATGTATATCCGATTGGTGTTTAGGTATATTAGCAGGTGTACCCGGCTGTGGACTAACAACGTTTTGGACCATAAATGTTTGATTAACTACCCCATTTGAGCATGAGGCTGAGTTATGTGCTTGATTGCATGAATGACGCCATTCATTTTCCATCACAAAGTTATTCTGGGCTGGAACCATATCCTTCACTGGACTTGCAGCATGGAGAGGAGTTGGATTATAAGATTGAAATGGCCTTTGACTAACATTTTTCCTCTGATAACTACCTTGATAAGGTTGCCTATTTTATTGATATTGATATCCTTGATTTTGATAAGACTGATTTACATTTTGACAATGTGGTTGGTTTTGCTATTGGAAATTCGGCCTTGCCCCTTGAGACTGTTTCTTCATGCTGATCAACTCGTTTCCCATAGTTTGTAAAATGCTTTCTATCTTATGCTGACTAGACTCAATCTCTTGCAATTCACTTGATGGTCCTTCAGCTAATACTTCCTGGCTCACAGCTATGGGTAATGCTGGAAAAGCAGGTAAAGGGGCTAAAGAGGGCATTTGCAATGGCATATTTGATTGAATTTTAGGGAAATAGGGCATAGGTGGCCTAGGTGCTAATTTACCTGCCTTAATGAGGTTATTTTCTGCCTTAATAGCTATAATATAAGCTTGAGGTAACGAAATACCCCCCATGGACTGTATCATGACTGCGATATCACTATTTAAACTTTTCAAATAATATAAGAATGCATAATCAGCAGAAGGCCTTACCGTAGTGGTGTATGTTTGCTCCAAGGTTTGCTTGCACCAACCTACTAGAAGACTTCTCTCTGTCTTCACCCAAGAACCTGATAGCTTCAAGGTTCTAATTTGACTTAGATCATTAACTAAGCCTTGCTTTAACTCTATTACAAGAGTCTCTCTCCTTGTGCTTTGCCTTGGAGGACTTAACACCTTTTGAATTTGCAATCGTCTTCCCAACACCTAGAAGGATCTAAGTGTCATCATCTCACAAAACACTGAACTGCTTGCAAGGGTATTGTTGACATTGAAACCATTCATTTTACATCCATTTAGATCCATCTTTGAGGATCTTCCACTTGTTGTCTTACCGATTTCTAGTTTTTGTCTTAAGGAGGCCTATTTGCTTGTAGACCTTACTAGTCACCTTTTTGCTTTTCTTGTCCAAACTTTCCAAACAACCTAGCAACTAAACTTGATTTCTAGACACCCTTTTTGGACCTTTAAATGTTTCATAGGTTTTCAGACCCCTATCTCATCCGTATGGAGGATTCCTACAATCAAGGGTAGAAAGGGCTAATTGACCTATTTCCTAGGGTTTCACTGCTTTCTCCTTCAAAACTACTACTAATGGATTGATTGAAGCTTCAATCCTTCTGTCATGTGAAGATCTTGTCTTACCCTACCTGATACCATGATTCTTCTATACAGTACTTGTAACCCCTGCCTAAGTTCTTCCAATTTTCACTATCAAACTCCTAACCGAACTGTCCTAGCTCGCCTAGGGTTTGATTTTACAAGTCATTGCTCCATTCCCTATACTTCCTACTGCTAAATATTTACAAGTAATTGGCTCCCCTATCATTTCAATCCAATTTTAGGGAGATTCCATGGTTAGATCTTATGGGGGAGCCATCAAAAGATTGACTGGACTGTACAAAACAAGAAAACCCTCTACAACTTTAACCTATGAACTTAAAGTACTAAATCAACTCAAAGCCTCTTGATTACAAAATGAAATATACTTAAAACTATTCTAAGAACATAGTTACAATGCTAGATGAGCTTTTACAATGCCTTTGATAACTCTATTTCTCAAGACACACGGGTAAAACACAGAAAATGTAGCAATTCTCTATTTCTTCAAAACCAAAACTTGCTTACAATACAATCTAACTACTATCTACAAGCCACCACACCTATTTAGATGCCTTTTCCACGTTTCAAGGGATGGTGATCGATCCCACATTCCTAATTTCAAGGGAATCCAATATAACTAAGTTGCATGCAATTCCACAAATGTTGTCATGCAACTTTACAACAACATTTTGCAACTTATCACTATGTCATGATCCTAAATATTAGGACCTCTCCCTCCTTGATTCTGAGCAACCAACATCTTAACTGCCTCTTGGCATCTTCTAACAACAAGGATGTGGTTATAACACATTTAAGGCTCAACCTTCCAACATAAACTGTCCAAAGCTAAATAAAGCAACATTTAACAACAATGATTAACTAAGATGACATTAGTACTAATGGCTAACTCACCACACACAAACAAGACCTTCTAAGGTCCAAAGCAAACACACTAATACCCTAACTTGGCTAAGATCAATTACAAGCCAAAATTGATGACAATCAAAATGGAGGTTAGCCTAGGTGCTCCTACACCACGTAGTAGGTATTCTGTTCCAAGTTTTTTGAAATCGGATATTGAAGTCCGCCATTTGTTCTTGTGGGGATCTTTTGATGGTTGTTAACTACTCTACCAAAGATAGGTGATCAGATTTTTCCTCAAAAATTTGGTAAATTCATCACCAAGCTCATCCCATGTTCTTATAGAACCCACTAGCAAGCTTCTAAACCATTCCAATGCCTTCTTCTTGAAAGATGCAACCACAATCTCGCAGCTACATTTTCCTATGTCACATGATGGACATTGCACAATGCTGCCACATCTCTAATATGCTCAAAAGGTGTCACTTGTCCTTCTCCAGTGAACTCTGATAACCCTTTTAATGCTGCTAATGGAATATCATCATGTTGTGCTAGATTAAGGGGACTACCTTGGTTGAATGGTACAAAAGCAAAGGCCCTTGGCACTGCCATTGAGATAGAATGTGTTGGTATGCTTGCTGAAGCAAAAAAATTATATATTGAACAATTGAAAGCCTCTACTGAGGAGGCAGAAAATACTGTTCTAAGAGCAGGAGATGCTAAACGCCTAACTTGAGGGTCTCTTCTTCTCCTTCCGCATGAAAACAGTGTCTTGTCAACAACACCAGGTGGTGTCGACTGAACTCTAGGAGAAGGAACAGTCCTTCTGAGAGTCCTCCCTTCTCTTCTTGGAGGAGATAAATGCATAAACTCTATAGCTTTCAAACTTCTAGTTTCTAATTTTCTCATATAAATAAGCACATTGATCCTTTCCTCCGCACAGAGTCACCATATATGCTTGAACACAACCTCTAAAAGGCTATTAGCTTACTGTCAACACATCAAAATAGTAAGACTCAAGAATTTTACTTCTAACTCTGTCCCACTGGGCATGCCAAAATTGTTATGACCTGAAATTTGCACCCTATTGAACCTGATGTTCAACACCTCAGTGTAACATGGGAAGACCTCTAAAGATGTGGGTTTCTTTTAAACAGAGGTTAACCTCCGGAGAAGGCCAGCTTCCTATGGTATCACCTAACTACCGATCCTTGTGAGATAAAGGGAGAAAGAATAAGTAAATTAGAAATTACTCCTATGGTGATACACCAAATTTGTTCGGGAGACATATAACATAGTTTAGACACACAATTTCAGTCAATGACAAAAGTATTGTCTTACTCAAGTCAATTACTTACGTTTTCTACATAAATATTTCATGAAAAGGTTCATATGGCTACACCCATAGAAGGAAGAAACAACTTCACAACTAGAGAATACTGCACTATAACACATCTCACAACCTGCAAAAATACATATTGCTCTACAGAAAGGTTCTGAAATAAGACATAACCACAAGGAATCATACAGTTTCACAAGTAGTTTCATCAATTATACAAATGCACACGATTTAATAGAGATATTGAAAAGGTAAAGTACTTACACTCATTGATTTCAATGGTGAACACTGATATATATGTCTATCATGAGTTACAAAACATAGCCTCTCTTCATGCAAAGAACTCTACAAGTTACAGAAGCAAGAAAAGCACCAAGTCCAAACTAACTACAAAAGGGCAGAAAAAATGCCCTATATACAAAAGAGTGTCGGCCCCTTAGGGCTTACAAAAAATATCTCCTGGAATAGATCTTTCCTTAGATCTTTTGATTGAATTTAATGTTGCACCCTGCGTGTCCATGTCAGTGAAGAGTCATTGGACCCGGAGAAGCCTTCAGATCTTTCGTAGCTACCGCATTCATTTTTGATCCTCGTGTCCACCTTTGAACCTCCCTGTCAAGCACTTTGAATGCTCTTGAGCTCAGAATAGATACACGCTGCTTTTCATCCTATTGATTTTCTTCATCTGGTTCAGCTACCAACGATTCACTCGTAGCTCTCTCTGATTGGTCGAATATAGTCCACGCAGATTCTTTGGGCAGTCAAAAGCTCCTTTTGTAGAATCGCATGTCGGTGAGACACTAATCGTGTCTCCCCAATGCAATTAAATCTTCCCGTGGTTATTGACATAGCTTGAAACTGTCAATGAGAGCTCCTGTCGAGCCCAAAAATCATACCGATATAGCCTTTGTGGTCGCCAGGACAATCGCGTTCGGCCAGACACAATGGTGAACTCTTCTCATCTTCTATTGGCAAAAGTATATTGATGTCACCTCAAACACACTCCACTCTATTGAGCTCCAGTCCTTCACTAACACCCTATTGGGTTGGCAAGACTCTCAGCGAGGGATCCTAGCTCCAGCGAGAGCTCATTTCGTTTTGCTTCGGCAAGAGAAACACTCATCAACAAGAGGTCATAGCAGCTTCATTAGTCATGCCGATATCTCTTTCCATCACTAAGACCACACCATGTCGGTAAGACATCACTTCGATGGTTGGGTGCTACACCAATGTCATTTATGTCGGGGAGACCCCCTGCTAGTCGGTGAGACCAAATGCTGAATACATAACATTATACCAAATTCAATCCCCTTCGGAAAAACTTCAAAAAGTTGCTAGGACCTCATGGAAAAATCTTGAACTTTTGGCGAGCTCAGCTTGTTTTCGGTGAAACCTTACCGGGTCGGCAAGACCTCACCCCGACCTCAAAATGTTACATCGAAGACATTCCTCGGTCGACAGGACCCTCGGCATCACTAAGACCTTATGTCAAATTCCCCATCCTACCACGAGCTCCTTTTTGCTGTCGGTGAGGCTAAAAGCAGTCGGTGAGACATCATGCCAAAGGTTCTTTGCTTTGGTGAGGGTTTATTTCAGTCGGCATGACTTTTCTTTATCGCCGAGACATCTTAGCGAACTCAACCTCCTGCACTAAGAGCCTTTAGAGTCGGGGAGACCTCCTTTCTTCGCCCAAACCTCGCACCGAGGTCCTCTCTTTCGCCGAGTTGTTCACTAGTCAGCAGGACATCCCTGGGTCACTGAGACTTTATGCTAAAGAAAACTTGCTTTGTCGATGTCGTTTCATTCATTGAGACTCTGATGGATCGGCAAGACTTATGTCGATATTACCTCATGTCGGTGAGACCTTTTCAGTTGGTGAGACCTTCCACCGACTAAAGCCTTCTTTCGCCGAGCCCTAAGCACTTCGGGAAGAGCTGTCTGTAGTCACGCTGATATGTATTCCCTTTTTTTGCCGGTCGGTGAGACATAAAGATCTCGTCGAGACCTTTCTCCAAAGGAGATCCTCATGCCAATGGGGAAACTCTTAGTCGCCGAGACAATGATTTTGTCTCACCAATAGGAATCTGTAGGTGAAGCATTTAGACTTGATGGAACCCTTGCTAGTCGGCAAGACATCTGGAAGGTCTTTCCAACTTTCTCCTTAAAGGAAAATTATGTCAAACTTGACTAAGGTCGACCTTTCAACTGAACTCCTTCAAAACTGGCGGGGCGAGGTCAAGATGAAACTGGAACAGGAACCGGAACCAAAACTGGACCTAAAACTTCCCCGAAGTTTCAAGTTCAGATTTCGTTCTGATCCTGCTCCCAACAAAACACGAGGGATGAAGGAAGAAAAAGGAAAACATAAGGGGAAACCAAGGAGGAGATATCCCTCGAGCACAGGCCACGAAGAAAAGAAAGAAGAATGAGCAGGATCAGGGTCGGAACCAGAATGGAAATAGGAACCGAAACTTTGGAAAAGTTCCAAGTTCGAGTTCTGACCCGGGTCCATCAAAAGAAAGAACACACAAAACAAGAGACAAGGCGGGATCATAACTAAAACTGATCCCAGGAAAAACATAGCGGGGGCGGGGGCGGAAACAAACCCGGAACTGAAACTTTCATCAAGTTTCAAGTTCGGATTTCATCCCTAACCTGCCTCTGACAAAGGCAAGGAAGAGAGGAAAAAGGACAAGGAAGAAAAGAAAGGGAAAAACTACCCCACAGGAAAAATGCAAGGTCAAAGAAGAGAACGAGACGCACATAAGCGCAAAACCAGAACCGAAACCAGAACGAAAATGGAAACTGAAACTTTGGAAAAGTTCCAAGTTTGGTTTTGGTCTGCCTCCGCCTCCGATAGAAACAAAGAAAAAGGGGTCCGACAAAGAAAGAAATAGCGGAAACGGGGTCGGAACCGGCTCAGAAATAGGAATCAGAACCTTGGAAAAGTTCCAAGTTCGGATCCCGAACTGGTTCCGCCCCCGGCAGAACAAGGAAAAGGCAAGAAGAAAGCAAAAAGGAAAAAGGGAAAGACAAGGCAAAAATAAAAATGAAAACCCACCCCTAATCTGTAGACCTGCACGTTGGGCTCAACCCTTTTGGGAGCCACATTTAATCCACGTGCCAAATTAAAACATCATTTTCCTGCCGCATCTGCACAAGAAGCAAACAAGTTAGAAAATATGTGTGGCGATGCAAGTGTTCCTCCATTTGGTCTTCAAAAACCTTTGAAAGAAATGGGTTACCCAGCCTGATTGAGCCCATAGGTGAAAAATGGGTAACAACACCCATGTATATGATCCTGCACTCACTTCCACAGAATTTGGCAATGGCTTGCTCAAATCAATTTCTACACAAATACGGGAAAAATTCATTACCTTTTTAAACTGCATCTGCTATGAAGACCCAACAGGTTTACCAAGCATTGAAGCCACCAAATGCAACACATCCTCACGCTAGCATTCAACCAAAAACCACGACAGCTGAACCCAAACTAGAACCCTATTTGGGAGCTCTTTAGTTGGATTGAAGCCTGCATGCCATGACTTCATATACAAACCCAACTGGTTATAGAAATAGGGACCCCCTCAAAGATCCTATTCCGATAAGCCATGCACTCAAAGGAAACCATAAATTAGTTATTTGCCAGGAGTCTAATCTCCATCTCTCCTTTCGGCAGCCAGGTCCTTTGAGCCCAAGACTCCAAAAATTGCAACGAAACTCTCAAGCCCATAAACTTGCAATAAAAAGAGTGTTTCAAATAATATTCAATATCATCAGCCAACATCTCCATCGGGATAACCAATTTCAGCCTCTCTTTACATCTTTCCAAGCATCCATTAATCTTCGCAATCTTAGGTCCCCTAGACAATCCAGAACCATTCATTTCCTGATCCGGCATAAAAAAATTATTATCAAAAACCTTCGCACCTTGTGTTGGAGGTTTTGATCCAAATGCTAATTGAAAATCCATCATGGGTCTAACCCCAGATGATTCCCCTTGAGACATGATCCCAGAATAGACCCTAAGTGGGCATGCAAACCCTTAGATCGAGAGAATAGAGGAAGAAACCCACATAAGGGTTAACAATACCCCTCTGGTTCCACCTACAACTCACAAAAACTCAGGATTTTACACTTTAAGAAGATAGCCCCACATCCATGTGGGCCCACACACAACCCAAGGAGAATAGCCTCGCCACTCTCCAAACACTCACACCTCTCCCAATGGTATCAGCCCCTCACAGGAATTGCAAACTAATAGATCCTCCCCAGGAGGCTACGCACGGAGCCACACTCAATCACCACCCTTTCTGAACAAATGGAAGCCCCCACCCTACTAGAAAACACTAAACACCATGACCTTGTGCTAAGGAAAACAATGCAAAAGCTGAGGAAGAACACAAGGAACCAACACATAAAATAAAAGAAGAATCGCTGCCAAATTTCCACCTTGAACGCCGAGAGAACCCCCCCTCGCCACACAAGCAATCAATCATAGAGATTGGGCTAGGGCACAAATGCCCTAGCTAGCCCAACAGAGCACAGAGACATGATCTTTCATTCAATGGATAATTCATATATTATAAATACATTATTATAAAACATATTTCTCATTATAAATTAATTATATAATATAAATATTTATACTATTTATTTGTAAATATAAATATAATATGTTATTAATATTAATTTAATATTGACACTAAATATATCATATATTATTAGTATTAATATAGTATTAACAATAACAATAATCATTCACAACACTGAATATATCATAAGTAAACCATTCAATATATAATTTATATGTATTTATATATTATGGGCATTGTACTACATTATGTTTTCACAAAAAATGAAAAAAAAATGCTACACAGATGTGGCTCTAACATACGACCTTCCTTGACAACCGGTTACAACATGCACTGACATGTATAGCCATGGTGCATCCTAATGGCTAGATAGCCAGTGCCTGAATGGAGTGTATGGTGTCATACATGAAGGAATATGAGATGGATTGGTCGATAGTATGGTACCTTTGACTCTCTGAACTTGGGAAGATGAGAAATGATGGATGGGGATGGAGGTTTTCATGGAATTAGGACCAACCACTGGATATACTTTGTTCCTTGCTTAAGAAGCTTGCTTTTGTATTTGAGGACTCTTTTGATGGATATATTTCCCTTTTTGATTTTTCTCCATAGTTTCTTTGACTAGTGGATTTTTTGAGGGATGATTTTATTTATTTTTCTTTGGTATCCATTTGTATTTTCTTTGTCTTTTTTGCTTTACTGCTTTGTTTTCTTTGATGATCTTCACCTTGCTTTGATAGGAATTCTCCTTTTTACATTGGTCCCAATTTGTGTATGAGATGATGGGTGAATGCAAACTCATGATATGTCTAGTTGTAGTGTTGACAACATTTTCATCATAAGGATTCTTTGTGCCTCATATGTTGATGTTTGTTGTAGACAAGATTGCCCCTGGCGTTGTGAAGGTATTATCAATGCCTAATCCTTTTCCCTGATAATGTATCCTCTGATCCATAGCCATTGAATATGAATTGTCATGAACAAATGATATTGCTATGGGTTCCTGCTGTTCAAGAATATGAACTGTTTGCTCTGGTTCTATGACATCGTTCTCTATTGATATTGCTTCAAAAGATGTCGATGATGCATAATCACTGTAAGAATCAAGAATCTCAATTGTTACTTGCTCTTGTGTAGGAATATCAAGAGTGGGAGACATGTTTTGGATAAAGAACGTATATGTGTCCATCAAAAAGAAACATCTCAGGAGTGATATCGGGGACATCTTTGGAGTTTAAAATGGTTTGGAAGATGTCCCTTAGCTCTTGGTGAAACTCTGGGGATAGGGGTTCTTGATCCTAACTCGATTTAGAATAACTTTCGTTATCCTCAAGAGCCTCCGCTTGACATGATCCTTGGGTGGATGATACATCATTGGTAAAAGACTCTTCACAATAGTTTGTGGGTATGGGTGCAACAAGGGATATTTCTGGCTTGTTTGGAACTTCTTCAACATGCCCAATCATTGAGTCATATGTGGGAGAGATATCACAATTCGATATCCACTTGATTTCATTACGGTATAAAATAGCGCTAAACACTGTTGATGGGTTTGGAATTTTTTTTTAAACAGTATCTTGATACACGTCTAATTCCTCATGTTGTGATAAATAAATATGTCCGACCATGGTATCATAGGTATTGTTTACGTTTTTTGAGGTTGATGCCTTTCCTGAATCTTTTGCTTTTGTATGGTCAGGCATAGGGTTTGGGTAAATTTTTAGATTTCATTCCCAGATTTTTAATCGACATGAATGCCTCCTTGTTCAATAAGATCTTCTATTAGATGTTTGAGTCTAAAACAATTTTGTGTGCTATGACCTTTCTATCAGTGAAATTCATAAAAATGATCATCTCTATAGCTACGAGGTTTGAATTGTGGCTCTTGATAGTTTGAAAAATATGGGAGTGTGATAAGATTAGACTGTATCAATTGCTTTAGCACATCCTCCATAGGTTCCCTTAAGGAAGTGAATTGTCATTTAGGAGCACTGTTTGTTCTTTGTTGTCCATGTTGAGTGTTTGTAGCATTGATCGTTGGTTGATTGTTTGGTGGTTGTGCGTATAGTTGTTGTGTGTTCATGGGTTGGGTGTTTTCTTGTTCAAGAATAGTTAAGACCACCTTTGCATCAACAACACCATCACTAGTAATGTTATTGTTCTTGGCCCAATAGCGGGGCTTGTCGTTAAAACTAGTGGATGGGTGATTATCTTTATACACTTATGTGTTTCCCTGTGAGATTAAGGCTCTCTCGATGTTAAGGGATCTAGGGACAAGCTCATCATAAGATGTGATGCACCACATATTCAAGTGGAAAGACGAATTGGGGTCTAGATTTGATATGATAATGCCCACTTGTTCATCGAGAATTGGCCACTTGCTCTTACTAGCTCTTTGTCTCCACCATTGCAAGAAATTGGCAAAAGATTCTTCCTTGTTGTGTTGAAGAGTGTACAACTCTTCTATGCTTACGTCCATGCCAAGATTAAAGGAGAAGTGATTGATGAATTTATCAATGATTTCTTGGAAATTTTAAATACCTAGAGGCAATTGAGAAAACTAGTCTATGGTTGGGCGTGTCAAACTTTGTGGAAAGATGCATTAAGTAGGAATCATTGTAGGAAACCTCCATACACATGACATTGAATTCTTTGACGTGGTCTACAGGATTTCCCCTCCCTTTGTATTTATTGAATTTTGGGATTTCAAAGTCAAGAGGGAATGATACCATTGTGATGTTTCGATCGAATGGATAGGGACATAAGTTCTGTGTATGGGGATTCTTTGTCTTGCCCATCCGAAGTTCCTATATTTCTTATGACAATACCTTAAGTTGTGATGCTAGATCGTCTTGTGGGTTTGGTGGAGGAACATATGTTGCGTATTGTGGGATGACAGATGAGTTGTATGCGGGACTTTGATAGGATAAGGTGTTGTATGGTGTATGTGGCAGTGTAGGATAAGGTGACGATTGTGTGGGTGTATATGTTCTTAACGTGTTTGGATTGACGATGTTCTATTGAGGGCTACAGTAGGAACCTTGTTGTGGCATGATCAATTGTTGTTGTTGGGCATACTATTGATCTATAATTAGAGTTTACAAAATTAACTTGTAAATTGATTCGAATTACAGTTTTTCCCGATCCAGGTAGTATTGCGTGATTATGCTTCTTAACTGTTGAAAATGTAAAACTAGTTCATTAAACTTTACAAAACTTGAAAAGATTATCTAACTACTAAAATGTTGTAATTAGAAATAAAATTCTAAATTGAAAAATGAAAAGAAATGGAGAGAATGATAGACAAAAGATAGAAGATCGTAACACGCATGTTCATAATGAAGTTCGTCCAATCAGGACTACGTCTCCGGGTCCGCTTCTCAAGTAGAATTGCTTTATTAATGTTGTCAAGCAATCAAATTTCCTTGTTACAATATCCAAGCTCCAAAACCTACATAAAATTTCTCACAATCTCCTCTGAACACTTGAAGGCACTCAAAAGGCCTTCATGCTTACAATATTCTCCTCCAAAGAATTATTTCTCCAAAATGAACTTCACTAATTCTCCCTGTTACAATTTTCTCCTAGAAAATTATACTACCTTTACAAGAAAATAAGATCCCTTTTTATACAAATTTATTTGCTAATATGGATTTAACCATATTATTTTGCAAATATTGCATAGCTCTCGTTTTTACATCATATGATTTTTACAAATCTCCATAATCCTCATAATTCCCCCTTTTACAATAAAAATCACTAATATACCGTCTACAAATCTTCAAAAATAAATCCCCCTTTGGCTTCTATAATTCTAAGCCATACAATAAAAAAGTGAACCCCTTTAATTATGAGCCGTTATAATTTTGGATAATAAAATCCCTTTTAAAAGAATGTCTTATAATTCAAGCCTTTAATCCTTTCGGGATTTATTCCTTTAATAATCTTTATGAGTTATTTTAGTTCTTATTTAAGCCCCCTATAATTTGGGCTTAAAGAGGTTAATTGTTGAAATATGAGTTTACGGATTTTTTTTCTCTCCTTGTTTTATGGGCAAGGCAAGAGGATTTTAAGGGATAAAATCCCACCATATCCTCCCCTTTTCTTTTAATTTTTAAGCCATATATTTTTTTCTTTAACAATATGATTTAATCCATTTTTTTTCCACCATGTCAGTGCCAACTAACTACTCCTGCCACATCACCACCTACCACGTCACATGCTGACGTCATCATTTTGACTAAGTTTGACCAAAACTTTGACTGGCTCTATCTTGCTCATATGGACTCCGTTTGACGTGATTCAAAAGGCATCAGAATCGTATTGATGAGCCCTTCGACATGACAATGTTTTTACTTGAATTTGAGGAGATCAAATTTTCACCCCTTTTGACCACTTGATTCACCTATTTGACCAAACCTTTGACTGCACATAACTTCTGCATTCAGACTCCTTTTGAGCCTGTTCAAGTTGTGTCAGGATCGTGTTAGCGAGCTCTTTCCAATGATGTCAATTTAGATGAATTTTGAGACCATGAAATTTTTAGGTATTTTGGATCCACCTGGATCATTCCTCCCCATTAAGAAGCTTTTGGACCTCTAAAAGGTATTTTTTTATGTACAATTTGAACTAGGGAAATGTCGCCCCACTTGCCTAGTATCATCTGTCCTTCCTGCTGAAATTTTGAACATGTGACCCATCACAAACACAAAGAAACATGAGATAGCTTTGCTGATACCATCAACTGCATGTTCATCAATATTCATTGTCACATTCATCATCCACATAGAAATAACTAGTAGAATAACAAGCAATAGTATTGAATACACTGATGTGAAGGAAATAGTATCAACATTCTAGATCTCCTGAACAAGAACATTATTAGAAAATGAAACATTCAAACCCTCATTTATCACCTCTGGCTAAAGGCCTGACTCTGCTTGCAACTGATCCTCACACCGTGATGTTTATGATACCTTATCATGATCTGAATCTTCATGCTTAGTATCACTAGTTGTTACAGACATAAGGGTTAAAGCATTGCTTGCATTTACAATCATCTTCATATGCCCTGTGTTTAGAACAGATCTATCATTCTTCATTGGATGAGATTTTACGATATATTCAATTTTTTCCTTAAACAAATGATACTTGTTATGTTCCCTATAGAAAATGTCCTTTTTGTCATACAAATAAGGACTGCTTAGAACCATCCCACAAATGTCAAGTGGAATAGCATCTAACTCTACCTCATCAACAAAATTGGATGTGATTGCAAATCAGAGTTTACACTGCTTTGACACATGTAGCCGAGCATTATCATGCACCCAACCCAATGGATAGGGTCTAGGACATTGGGGTGATCCATTAGCGGCTAAATCTTAACTAAATCTTCACATTCGAGCACCTATAGCGGCTAAATTGTGAGGAATTTGAAGATGGGGCAAACTAGAGTCTCATCAAATTTTTTCTGTAGATTCTAAAAATATTTTTTTTCAAAATTTTTGGAATCAAATTGCACTTCTTTTTCCATCTCCCACGAAAATTGATTTTTTTCATAAAACAACATTTTAAAAAAGTGGCACACACCGTATAACGCATAACTTTTTTCCTATGAAGGATAAAATTCTAATTATTTCAAATTTAGATTTGTAACTCTGATATCTAGTGCTTCCACTTGGTTAGATAGTTTTTTATTGAATATATTTTCCTTAATCAAGTTTCAAAGTTAAACGAATTACAATTCAGACACAGCGCGACCGTATAACGCGTAACTTTTTTTGTATATGTCAAAATTTAATTTAATTTTTTCTGTTGGATCAAGTACTTCAATATCTGGTGCACTCATATTTTTCAATTTTTTTTTTTAATAATCTTCTATTTTTCCACATGTGAAGAACAAAGAAATTCATTTTCGATGAAAAACCTATGTTTAATAAAACTTAAAAAACAAATACATAACAAAACCAAAACATATTAAAATTATATTCATTGGATAGCTTGTTCTGAGGAATACCATAATCATTTGAAATAAATTTTAAATGAATTCATTTGATCCCAAAAGCTAAATCAAAAGTGATTTTTTATCAACATTTTGATAGGTGTAAAGGAGAGATGGTTATTAGCGAGGTTCTCCAAGGGGTTTGATCTAAGGTGATTTGATCAAACCCTCTTCAATTGGAATCCTTAAAATGGAACTTTTTAAGGCTTAAATCATTATATTTTCTAAAAATATGTGATTTCAGCTAAAATCTGTTCCTCTCAGGAATTGTAAACCATTATTATGACAACACCTGATGAGGAGTTGTTTTTAATCCCAATTTCTTAACAACTTGTTCTGAGATAAGATTAACTTGTGACCCATTGTCTATTAGTGTATCGATATTAGTTTGTTTAACAATATCCCTTATATGAAACAATTCATTCCTCTTACTTTCTGTTGTCTCTAAAAATTGCACCCTATGCAAAGTGATGGAAACTGAGCTTTCTAGAGAAACATGGGATCATTTCAAGGTTGTGGGTCACCTAAAGTTGAAATGAACCTCCAGAGAAGGCCGGCTTCCTTTGTGCTATCACCTAAACTACTAATATTTGTGAGGTAAAGGGAGAAAGAATACATAAATTAGAAACTACTCCTATGGTGATACACCAAATTTGTTCGGGAGACATATAACACAACTTAGACACATAATTTCAGTCAATGACAAAAGTATTGTCTTACACAAGTCAATCACATACGTTTTCTGCATAAACATTTCATGAAAAGTTTCATATGGCTACACCCCTAGAAGGAAGAAACAACTTCACAACTAGAGAATACTGCACTATAACACATCTCACAACCTGCAAAAATACATATTGCTCTACAGAAAGGTGCTGAAATAAGACATAACCACAAGGAATCATACAGTTTCACAAGTAGTTTCATCAATTATATGAATGCACATGATTTAATAGAGAGATTGAAAAGGTAAATTACTTATACTCATTGATTTCAATGGTGAACACTGATATACATGTTTGTCATGAGCTACAAAACATAGCCTCTCTTCTACAAAGAACTCTACAAGTTACAGAAGTAAAAAAGTACCAAGTCCGAACTATATACAAAAAGGAAAAAAATGCCCTATATACAAAAGAGTGTCGCCCCTTAGGGCTTACAAAATATCTGTCTTCTAAAAAATCTCCCTTAGATTTTTTGAATGAAATTAATGCTGCATCCCTGTGGCCATGTCAGTGTGGAGTCGCTCCAGGAATGGCCTCCCTGATCTTTTGCAACTACCGCATTCACTTTTGGTCTTCGTGTCCCTCATCTTTGAATCTCCTTTAGTCGAGCTACTTTGAATGCCTCCGAGCCTAGGGCAGAGCCACATCTTGTTCCCCCTATTGATCCTCTTGGCACCAGTCAAGCTACCAACAGTCTGCCTATAGCTTCCCCGGATTGGTCGAATAGATGCCACATAAGCTGCTTCGGGTGGTCAAAGCTCTGCATCAGAATCGCATCTCGATGAGACACTAGAAGTGTCTTTCCGATGCGATTACGCCCCTCTACAGCTATCGACATAGAAAATAACTGTCACTGAGAGTTCTCATTGAGCCACAAAAGTTATATTGAAATTGTCTTTGTCATTGCTCAAAACATCGGCAAATCATATCGCTTTCGGCAAGATGCTACAACGAGCCCTTCAGGATTCATACCGACATTGCCACTTCATTGGAAAATCCATCACTATTGGCCAAAGATTACGTGTTTGGGAAGACCGTATATCGAGCCCCTCCTCTCTCGGTGAGCAAATCCATGTCGGCAAGACCCTACCGAGTCGACAGGACCTCATAGCGATGCCGGATCTTTCTCCATGAGCTCATTCTGTATCGGCCAGACCCTACCGGGTCGGTGAGACCTCATGGCGAGCTCATTTCATTTACCCCGAGCTCACTTTTGTTTCAGCGGGACCCTATCTTGGTCGAAAAAACCTTTCACTGAATTCAAAATTTCCACTGAGACTCCCCAGCGGGGACCACCATTCCATGTCGGCGAGACAACTCCCTTTCATCAAGACATCATACCGAAGGGGAAACCATTCAGCGAAACCTCCACACTTCGGCCAGACCTCCCGGTGAATACAAGTATTTCTTTCCGAGCCCACTTCATTCACCAAGACCTCCTGCCGAAGGCAATATTTTTCCTCCCCCACCGACAGCCTTGTGAACAACTTTCGGTGAGACCTTCATTAGTCACCGAGACCTCATACCGAGCTCAAAATCTTTGGGCGAGATCATCTCATATCGGGGAGACCTCCTGTTAGTCACTGGGATTTCATACCAAAGGCAAAACCCCCTTTGGCGAGACTCCGTTTGTTTGCTGAGACCTCCTGCCGAAAGCAAACCGTCTCCCCTGGTGCCAAGTTGGTGAATGACTGTCAGTGTGACTCCCGCCGGTTGGGAAGACCTCACAGCGGGTGACAAGACCCTATGGTGAAAGCATTCCGCTTCGGCGAGACCCTTCAGTAGTTGGCCAGACCCTTTGGCAAAAACATAACCTTATGCCGAGAGCTCCCCGATGAACAACTGTTGGCACGAGCCTTTTCAAGCAGAGAGATACATGAAGACTCTTGGTGACCCGAAAGTCTTGGCGACTGGTCTATTCAACCACATAGGACGCACTGCTAGTTGGCAAGACAACATGAAGGTCTTGCCGACTTCCTTCTCTGGTGATTTTTGTGCCAAAATGATTGAGGCAGACTCTTCGAATGAGCTCCTTGTGAAATTTCATCAGATGCATAACCTAACCCTCGATACAAAAATTATCAATCAGCCCTTATGAATAGCTGAAACACAATTAATCCTGCCCGATTAAGCCCATAGGTGAAAATTGAGCAACATTTTTGGCGACCTTTGCTAGATGTTTGCCTGCTGAACATGGAAACCAGTAGCAAAAACTTGTCCATTGGGCATGGAGTCATTAGGAAGCTCAGAAAAAGACCCAGGGCAACCCTAGACATGGCTGCACCTCGCTTGAGGCTCACAGAACACAACAGGTTGCCAAAATGACAAAAAGGAGAAACTAAAAAGAAGCATATATCGTAATGAAAAAACACTTAGGGAAAACATAAAACCTAACCTAATATGTACAAAGGAGGAACTAGTCAGACTTGAAAATAGGGTTTTAGGTGTATCCCATTGACTAGGATAGGAAACACTTCACCTTCGGTTGAGGCCAGTTGATAAGCATTATGTTCTTTGCAGTCTCTGATGATAAATGGACCCGTCCACAAGTTGTCAAACTTTGTGTGATGGCTCGGCCTAATTTTTAGAACATCCCATTTGAGAACAATATCACCTTCGTTAAATATTTTGGCTATAGCTTTCTTGTCAAATTTTCTCTATGTTTGGCGTTGATGACACTCCAGAGCTTTCATTGCTTTGTCTCTTGATTCTTTGAGCTCCATGAGCTCTGCATATCTCACCAAAATTGGGTTATGTTCCTCAAACATCTCCAACTGGTGAACAATGTCTAGATCTAGAAGCTCCACAGACAAAGGCAATCTTGCCTCTTTGCCATAAACTAACATGTATGGTGAATTACCAATAGACCTATTAGGAGTCACTCTATCTGCCCAAAGCACATACTTTATATTTACGTGCCAAGTCCTTTGATTATCCTCCATGGTTCTTTTAATAATCCTGATGAGATTTTTGTTTGTGCTTTCAACTAAACCATTACCCTGAGGGTAGTAATTTGAGGATGTATTCAAATGAATGCCATTTTTAATAGCCCAATCAGTTACTCTTAAACCCATGAATGTAAGAGTATTATCAGATATAATAGAGTCAAGAACCCCAAATCTGGTTACTATGTCATCATAGAAATTCAATACAGAAGATTCATTTGCCTCTTTTAATGCAACCGCCTCTGTCCACCGTGTAAAATAGTCAGTGGCTATAAGTACCCACCTATGACCAACATTGGAAGGTGGATTTATTGGCCCAATGAATTCAATGCCCCATCTCATGAAGGGCTATTGTACCTGAATTGGATGTAGAGGCATAGCAGGCAGCTTTTCTTTTCCTACAAAAAGAGCACACTTCACACATTTCTTTGACCATGCATATGTATCTTTAAATAAGTTGGGCCAATAGTAACCAACTCTCATTATCTTCCATGTAGTAGTTCTTGGATCAAAGTGACCTCCTGCAGCTCCATCATGAAACTCATGAAGTACCTTCTCAATCTGATCATTGTGAATACATCTTAATAGAACACCACTCAGATCTTTTCTGAAAAGAACATTGTTCACCAGCACATATTGTATGGAATGTAGTTTGAAGTATCTCCGTTTAGGTATGTCTAAACCTGGTGGACACTCACTAGTTTTTAAAAAATGGGTCATGTCTTGAACCCAATTAGTTGTTATCATAGACACATCATCTTGAGCATTCTAAGACTCATTTGTATTAGCAAAAACAATATCCTTTTCGAACTCATTTTCACTGCTTGACCCTGTAGCAAGCTATTCACAGAGACCTTTACCTCTGACCAATTTGGTAATCTTGATGTCCACATCATATTCCATAACCTTAGTGATCCACCTTGCTCTTTTTTCATTTAGATCTTTGCTCAACAGGAATTCCTTGACACTTGGTGTGCAACCATGACATGAATTTTATTATTAGAGATTAAAGCCTTGAATTTTTTAAGGCTTCTTATGATAGCGAGAACATGCTTCTCTACAAAGGAATATTTTTGTTCATAATCAGCCAAACCTTGACTAAAAAAGGCTATTGGTTGCTCTAAATTTCCTTCATTTTTTTGCACCAACATTGCATAAATGTTACTTGTGCTACCATAAGCATACAGAATAAAATATTTAGAAAAATTGGGATTTACCAGTGTAGGAGCTGCTACTAAGGCCTCCTTAATTGTCTCAAAATTGTTCTTGGCATCTTTTTTCCAACTGAAAACTGCATTTTTCTTTAACATAGTTGTTAAAGGCTGTAGCAGGTTTGCAACATCAGGGATGAACCTTTTGAGAAAGTTGATTCGACCCAAAAAGCTCTACAAGCCCTTCTTGTGATTGGGTAATGGCAACTCAAGTATGGCTTTGACTCTTTCAGGGTCAATAGTAATTCCATCTTTTGACACTATGTGACCTAACAGCTTACCTTCATGCACTGCAAAAATACTCTTCGTCGGATTGAGAGATATTCCATACTCTACATTTTTCAAAAACTTGCTTGAGATGTGACAAATGTTCATTTGCATTTTTTGAATATATAGTTATGTCATCTAGATAAACTAGCAGACATTTCTGAATTAAATTCTGAAATGCCATATCCATGGCACGCTGAAAGGTGGCACTAGCATTTGATAAACCAAAAGGCATTCTTTTGTAGGCCATGGTGCCCACCTTAGTTGTAAAAGCAGTTTTGAACTGATCCTCCTCTTTAACCAACACCTGATTATAACCAAAATATCCATCCAAAAGAGAAAACCTCTCTGATCCAGCAACAACTTGAAGAATTTGTTCCATAGATGGCAAGGGATAATGATCTTTCAGAGATGCTCTATTAAGGTCTCTAAAGTATACACAAAGTCTTATTTCACCATTTTTCTTCCTAACCAGCACAAGGTTAGAAACCCATGAAGTGTGTTTAATAGGAAAGATGATACCCCCCTCAACTAGTTTGGTTAGGTCTTTAATCATTAAGGGCTCAAGCATAGGATTCAAGGGCCTTTGTTTCTACCTTACTGGCTTAGCATTAGGTTCTAACTCAATTGTGTGTTGAGCAATATGGGGATCAAATCGTTTCAAATCTGAGTATTCCCAAGCAAACACATCATAAAATTATTGGCATAAGGTAACAAAAGATTGTTTATTTTCATGTGAACAAATTTTTCCTATCTTAAGGAGTTTACCTTTGAAAATCTCCAGTTCTTCATAATGTTCTTCTTTGATTTGCAAGCCAGCTTTACCCTTTTTAAGCTGATTGTCAATACTGAAAATTGACTCTAAGGTAACAAGACCTTTGGGTAACTTATTTGTCCTCAGCTGTATGACTTGATCATCATACTGTTGCTTAAGCTTTGCTTGATTCACCATGGAGAACTGATCTTCTTCGAGCAAAAAAGAAAGAATCTGTTCATCACTGTCAAAAAGCTGCCATTGAATGTTGTTATCAGGAATTGATGGCCTGACTACAACTTTCACATACTATTGTACTTTCTCTTTTCTAATGTCACCTGGAATATCAAACTATGCTCCAATGGCTGCAAGCCTATCATCATGCTTGTTTTAGTTCCTTGGAATAGATACTAAGTTAAAGGCATCAAATTCCTCAATCATATTCCACACTTTGTTTCTATAAGACTTTAGTGTGTCATTTTTAGCAACATTCGGGCCTCTTATTTGATTGACAATTAACTCACTGTGCCCATAAACCTTCAAGTGGGTTATTCCTCTCTTCCTTTCCCACTCAAAACCTTGAACAAGGCCCTCATACTCAACAGTGTTATTAGAGCACGCAAAAGCAAAATGAAATGCAGAATAATACTTATCACTCTACGGAGATACAAGCATTGCACCTCCTCCAGCTCCGTTTTTGCTCCTAGAACCATCAAAATGCATCTCCCATAATTCATTTTGCTGCTCAAACTGACTTTCTGTAATTCTTTCAAGATTTGGCATTTTTGTCCCAGCTTCATGCAATACATAATTGCCCAGACCAACATCCTGAATAAGCTCATTTGGATTATCAATCACGTTCTCAGCTACCCATTCATTCAGGAGTACCTCAGGTACACTCACAGCTTGTAAATTTTGTGCTGAAGCAAGTTCAATATCCTCTAAAACAACAAAATTAACATTTATAGTAGATGGCACATAAGGTTCAATGTGATCCTTGGCAAGGGACTCAGAAGTTATAGTTACCTTAGTACCATACCTGGTCCTAAAAAGCATATGGGACCAATCTGAAGATAAATACCCTCCAATTTTAGTTGTGAAGTCTCTAGACAGGCATAAAGGAAAAAATGGAGGAAAATCTATGACAAACACATCTTGCGGGATTAAAAAATTGGGACAGGCATGTAGCATGAGATTCATATTTTTAATAACACCTATAGTGTTTACTGTTGTCCCATCCAATTGAAGTACTCCCTTTTCTAATGGCTGGTATTGTAAACCTAACTGGTCTGCAATCTTTTTTGGCATTACCGAACTGCTAGCCCCGCTATCAACCATGCAATTGTGCACCAATTTATTCCCCACTATTAAGGAAACATAGAAGGGAGGGGTATTGACACCATTACTTTTTTGTGTGGTACTATCCAAAAGCACATTGGTTAAAATTGACCTTGTTTGGCCTATAGAGACTTCATTTGAAAAATTTGAAATAACTGGATTTGATAAGGCTGACTGTAACAAATTCATTTGACTAGGGATTGCTAAAGAATCCCACATTGAAATTGAAACATTCATTTTTTTCATACTTTCAACAATGTTGAAAGGTGCAGATATATTTACCTTTGGTTGTGTCTTTACAATAGCATGGTCAGGTTGCACTTGACCTACGGATGAAGCATGTAAAGGCTGCTCCTTACTAGTGTCATGACCTCGCTGCAAGATGCATGGTACTTGCTGCTTTGATGGACCAACAATTTCCTTATATTTATTTGTTGTTTGTTCTATCTCAAAAGCCCTCTTCTTGGCTCTAGTATTAGCAGCAATAAGATGTGTCATCCTGGTTCACTCCACAAAATTCCTCTCTCTACCAATTCAGGAGAGTTGAGTCATTTGCAGGTTGATCCTGCTATTGTGAATACCCTTCCTTAGGCAAATCTTGCGCACCTACAACATTTTGCACCATAAGAGCTTGGTTGATCATGCCATTAGAGCCCGTAGCTTCATTTTGTGGCTGATTACACGGATAACACCATTCATAATCTGCAGCCAAATTGTTTTGAATGGGAACAAGCTCTTTGACATCACTAATTAGAGCTGGATTATAGGCTTGAAAAGGTCTTGTAGAAATATTTTGTCTTGGGCCTTGGTAATTACCTTGATACTACTGTCTATTCCCCTGGAATTGCTGTTGTTGGCCTTGAAAAGGCAGACTTGAGGGCTAATTTCATTGTTGATAAGGACTAGTATAGGACTGTTGTTTTTCCAAGTTCACCAACTTGATACCAAAAGTCTGTAAAAGACTTTTGATCTCTTGTAACTCTTGTGACGAGCCTAAAACAACACTTTCTTGTTTATCAACGGCTGGAATAGCAGCTGGCAGTGTTGGTACAGCTAGTAGAGGTGTAAAAGGAGGTATCTGCAAAGGTGTATTGGACTGTATATCTGGAAAAAAGGGCATTGGTGGCCTCGGGGCAATTTTTCCTGCCTGAATCAAATAGTTTTCTACCCTGATTGCCACTTCAAATGCATCTGGTAGAGACACACCCCCCATTGATTGTATCATAACTGAAATATCACTATTTATAGCTCTAAGATAATATAGGAAGGCATACTCAGGTGAAGGCCTCACCGTTGCAAGGATTTTATCCCAGGTTCTTTGAAATCAAAAATTAAAATATGTCATTTTCTCTTGAGGAGCTCTCTTTATAGTTGTCAATTGCTCCACTAGAGACAAGTGATCAGATTTATCTTGAAACTGCTTGTGCAGTTTGTCACCAAAGTCATCCCATGTTGCAATAGAGTTCACTAGTAAACCCCGATACCACTGTAAAGCCTTGCCCCTAAGGGATGCAGCAAGCAGTATTACAACTACATCTTCATGAGTTATGTGATGCACTCCACATAACGAGGCTGCATCCCTTATGTGCTCAATAGGGGTAGTTTGATCCTCCCCAGTAAATATTGATAAATTCTTTAAGGCAGCCATTGGTATATCGTTATGTTGCGCCAAGTTTAAAGGACTGCCTCCACTAAAAGCAACAAATGGTTGATTTCTTGCCATCTTTATAGCAAGAGATAGATTCACCTGCGCCCTAGGTAGAAAAACAAAGGGATCAGAAATATGAGATCTTTTAGGTGGAGGAGTAGACTTAGCTCTTCTAAAATATACGAATGTTGTCCCTGGCCTTTTCGTTGCTCTGGCTTGTCTTCTTGGTGGTGACAACTGCAAATATTCGAAAGGGGACGAGTTGCTCCTTGTCTGAACTCTTCTCATAAACTGTAACAACACTAATTCTGGAGTTCTTCCTCCTTAACCAGTGGAGTCGCCAAGTATGCAAAATGACTTTTGTAAAGTCTGAAACTTGCTGGTTGCATACCAAACCAACAATATCACATGGAAAGTGATGGAAACTGAGCTTTCTAGAGAAAAATGGGATCAGTTCAAGGTTGTGGGTCACCTAAAGTTGAAATGAACCTCCAGAGAAGGTCGGCTTCCTTTGTGCTATCACCTAAACTACTAATCTTTGTGAGGTAAAGGGAGAAAGAATACATAAATTAGAAACTACTCCTATGGTAATACACCAAATTTGTTCAGGAGACATATAACATAACTTAGACACATAATTTCAGTCAATGACAAAAGTATTGTCTTACACAAGTCAATCACATACGTTTTCTGCATAAACATTTCATGAAAAGGTTCATATGGCTACACCCCTAGAAGGAAGAAACAACTTCATAACTAGAGAATACTGCACTATAACACATCTCACAACCTGCAAAAATACATATTGCTCTATAGAAAGGTGCTGAAATAAGACATAACCACAAGGAATCATACAGTTTCACAAGTAGTTTCATCAATTATACTAATGCACATGATTTAATAGAGAGATTGAAAAGGTAAAGTACTTATACTCATTGATTTCAATGGTGAACACTGATATACATGTATGTCATGAGCTGCAAAACATAGCCTCTCTTCTGCAAAGAACTCTACAAGTTACAGAAATAGAAAAGTCTCAAGTCTAAACTATATACAAAAAGGAAAAAAATGCCCTATTTACAAAAGAGTGTCACCCCTTAGGGCTTACAAAATATCTGTCTTCAGAAAAATCCCCCTTAGATTTTTTGCATGAAATTAATGTTGCATCCTCATGGCCATGTCGGTGTGGAGTCACTCTAGGAATGGCCTCCTTGATCTTTTGCAACTACCGCATTCACTTCTGGTCTTCGTGTCCCTTATCTTCGAATCTCCTTTAGTCAAGCTACTTTAAATTCCTCTAAGCCCAAGGCAAAGCCACGTCGTGTTCCCCCTGTTGATCCTCTTGGCATCGGTCAAGCTACCAACAGTCCGCCTGTAGCTTCCCCGGATTGGTCGAACAGATGCCACACAAGCTGCTTCAGGCGGTCAAAGCTCTTCATCAGAATCACATCTCAGTGAGACACTAGAAGTGTCTCGCCAATGCGATTACGTCCCTCTGCAGCTATCGGCATAGAAAATAACTATTGCTGAGAGTTCTCATCGAGCCACTAAAGTTATATCGAAATTTTCTTTGTCATCACTCAGAACATCGGCAAGACATATTGCTTTCGGCAAGATGCTACGATGAGCCCTTCAGGAGTCATACCGACATCGCCACTTCATTGGAAAATCCATTGTTGTCGGCTAGAGATTATGTGTTCAGGAAGACCCTATATCAAGCCCCTCCTCTCTCAGCGAGCACATCCATGTCGGCAAAACCCTACTGAGTCGGCAGGACCTCATAGCGATGCCAGATCTTTCTCCCAAGGCTCATTCTGTATCAGTCAGACCCTACCGGGTCAGTGAGACCTCATGGCAAGCTCATTTCATTTACCCTAAGCTCACTTTTGTTTCAGCGGAACTCTATCTTGGTTGGCGAAACCTTTCGCCGAATTCAAAATTTCCACTGAGACTCCCCAGCGGGGACCACCATTCCATGTCAGCAAGATAGCTCCCTTTCACCAAGACATCATACCGATGGGGAAACCCTTCTATGAAACCTCCACACTTCGGCTAGACCTCCCAGCGAATACAAGTATTTCTTCTCGAGCCCACTTCATTCGCCAAGACCTCCTGCTGAAGGCAATATTTTTCCTCCCCCGCCGACAGCCTTGTGAACAACTTTTGGCGAGACCTTCGTTAGCCGTCGGTACCTCATGCCAAGCTCAAAATCTTAGGGCGAGCTCATCTCATATCGGGGAGACCTCCTATTAGTCGCTGGGACTTCATACCGAAGGAAAAACCTTATGCCGATGGTGAAACCCCCTTCGGCAAGACTCCATTTGTTCGCTGAGACCTCCTGCCAAAAGCAAACTGTCTCCCCTAGTGCCAAGTTGGTGAATGCCTGTCGGTGTGACTCCCACCAGTCGGGAAGACCACACAGCGGGAAAAAAGACCATATGGCGAAAGCATTCCGCTTCGACAAGACCCTTTAGTAGTCGGCCAGACCCTTTGGCGAAAACATAACCTTATGTCGAGAGCTCCTCGATGAACAACTATCGGCATGAGCCTTTTCAAGCGGAGAGATACATGAAGACTCTTGGCGACCCAAAAGTCTTGGTGACTGGTCTATTCAACCACATAGGACACACTGCTAGTTGGCAAGAGAACAGGAAGGTCTTTTCAACTTCCTTCTCTGGTGATTTTTGTGCCAAAATGATTGAGGCAGACTCTTCGAATGAGCTCCTTGTGAAATTTCATCAGACGAATGACCTAACCCTCGATACAAAAATTATTAATCGGCCCTTATGAACATCTGAAACACAATTAATCTTGCCCGATTGAGCCCATAGGTGAAAATTGAGCAACACTTTCAATAGGTAATTCATGACACTTTGATGAAGAAGCATAGGAACTAGTACTGACAAAAGGAATATTACCTTTGATACCTATTACCTATTTTTCACTACCAGCTCAAATAGGTAGAGCTGAATTGCAAATTCAAATCAAAAGGTACACAAGTTCTTCAAAAATTTCTGCTAAGTACTCATTATTGTGCAATGTTTCGTTACAAAGTAAATTTTAGTAATATTATGCAAAAAAAATCTCTAAATGATATCATAAGTTTGCATATTTTTTGTTGTTTTATTCATAATATATACCAGAATCCCACACGAGCCGTGGGAGTAACTCAATTTTATTTTCATAATCAAATAAGGGGTGCATGAAGTAAAGTAGACTATACAACTGAGAATAAAGAAGGCATAGGGTAGAAAGTGATTCGTCATTTCCTAGAATGACGAATCATTGACAAGTTGAGGTCTTCAGTTGTGGCTCCAACTCTAGCTCCAACTCCAAGCTTCGCTGCACCTGCAAGGTTGATAGAAGTGTGGTTAGAGAAATGCGAATCAAATCCTATCGTATGCCTACACTACCAACAAAAATATAGTATACATTTGATCAGGCATCCATAAGATGATTTCAAATTTCAAAGGCATAAAACTCAAGAGGAAAGCTTTCAGCTTCTTTTCTTTTGATAACACATTTGTTCACTGTGCAGGAACAGGTTCTTTATGTTCGCGATCATTTTCATTAGATATGTGGGGTAAAATGGGCTCCCACAAGGGTTGAGCTCGGCATATCAAAGAGGACACTCTCTAATTACACTTGAGATTCATTGAATTTCATAACAGTCATTAAGAGAAACTGTTGTAACCAAGAAGAGATTCATAAAACAGTTTGAGCAAGCACAATATTGCTCATCATGCTAAAAGAATGATCAAAACATGTAAAGAACTCATCAATTTCATTGATATCCTATTTCAGCTTTGCTTTGCATTTTTACATTACATTTAAATGATGTATAGAGCCTCTTTACACTGAAGGGAAACATAGTACTCAAGCATTGGAATGTTTTTCATCACTTCAAAAGCATATACACAGTCTATAAAAGAGACAGGAGGAGCAGTGATGCATAAATAGGTACAATTGCTTATCACTTATAATAGCCAATAATCATATAATGATGAAGTAGCAGCCATGGTTGACATAAATGGGTAGACAATTATATTATAGCCATGTTAGGTTTAGTAAAGATCTATGCTCCGTTCCATTTATCAAAGGAATTCAAGTCCAGAGAAAGTTGTAGAAAGACTCAGAGGATTGAAAAAACATTCACAGCTGACAATACTAATGATATTGCACTCCATAAGTGGAAGGCAATAATTTAAAATAAGCAGCTACAAGATCTTTAAGAGTGCAACCATAGTATGGGAGAGCTTGTGATCAAATGGTGAAGTGCCATTATAACAATTATGTAATTTGCACAGTGGAGCAAAGTCATGAGAATCATAGAGATAAATACTTTTTAGTGAGCTTATATAGAGGAAAATAACAGTCATATGGGTCAATATTTTATACCTGTAGGTTTCCAACTATGAGCTAAAAAGAGCAGAAATACTAACAATGAATGGTGCAATGAATTTTGCTATAAAAGTGTAGATACAGTGCTATAAGGGGTAACCTGTGCATGAGGAGAAAATGCATTTATATAGAAGCTTTTATCATATCATCCATGGAGTTCACCACATAAGGAGTTTTCAATCTATTATCAAAGATTTTGTCTTGTTTCATATTCAGAAAAATCATAGAGAACACATAAAGGTCGACTCAGTCATATCAGATTAAGCTTCAAGAATGGAGATTCAGATCATGACATCTGAAAGATGGAGAGGTTTAAATGGTTTGCGCAACAGAAGCATGGTATCGGCCTAGGGTTTCAAACTTTTTTTTGAAAATCAAAGAACAACAGAGGGTCGAGCCATTTCATTTTATACATAGAATAAAGGAAAAGGTAAAAAGAGCTTCACATAGGTAGCCCAGGGTTCTTAAAACCCTCTACATGCTTTTGTAAAAATAAAATAAAAATTCATGGCGTCCAAGACAGTTCACAAGCCGAGCAAGACTTGTATTTTTCTACAAGAAAATCAACAAAAAACAAAATCCGACTGTAGGAAAAGCCTCCACAGTTGTTATTCAATGGAAATATCAAAAGAACAAAGGCCGAGTGATATACATTCAAAATACATGAAGGGAGGATCAAAATGGAAAAATCATGAGCCTACCTGGGCTCTTTCACCTTCAGACTTCAAGAAATCGACAGAAGGCAACATAAAATCCGTTGGTCGGGCTCCATAACCAGTCTATCATGGCGGCCAAAGATGCACCCAAAACGCAAAGACACATCAACAAAGAAGATATCCAAAGGGAAAAACATCAAAAATCAGTTAAAATCACAGCTAGGAGGCCCTAAACTTCTTCAAAAATGGAATTAAAACGCTTTTTAATGCTGGTAAATCATCTTACCACTGATTTCTTGGGAGGTTCGACAGAAAAAATGAAGAAAGCAACTTGAGTGTGGCGAATTTCAAGCTCTCCATAGACTTCCATGGCGGCGCCTGTCTCCCAAGCTCTCCTTTAGGCCGAAAATAAAATGATGCAAAGTGATCAGGGTTCAATAGTTTTTCCCTTTTTTCCATTCATAAGCTTGGGTTTTTAGTTAGATATTTTAAGGAAAAATGTTTATGTCTTTAAACATTATAATATATCCCTTAAGAAATATATTTTATGTGTTGGGGTAGGGTTTGAAATTTTTATTAAATTTAAATGTTTTGTGTTTTGCATAAGAAATGTAAAGTTAGTTAATTAAATGATGCTTTATAATCATTTAATTAACTTAACTATTTATTAAATGCAAACATTAAACTGAGGATTACCCCAAAAATGCATGATTAAACAAGGAGTTAATGGTGGAGTTGTTCGAGTCTGATATGCATGGGCGAGTTGATATAAACAAGGTGGTTTTTGCATGTTTTGGTCCACTTTTTGAGGGATTTCTAGTTTAGTTTGAGTACTCCATGGATCAATTATGAGTTGACAGCTAGTTTGAACCTGAGTGAACTCATTTTTGCATGAGTTTGGGTTTCTTTTTGGAGATTTTTGTTTCTACTTGGATTTTGCCTTGGAGTTATCATTTTTACATTGAAAGTAACTTTTAGTTTCATTTTCATGCACTTTTGAGTTGCATCTCATTGTATATATTGGAATTTTTTTATCTTTTTCCTCTACTTCTTGCTTTTCAGCCTTTGCATTCTGCAAGGTGAAATATCTTGTAACTCAACATTTTAGATTTAATACAGTTTTACAGCTTTACAGGTTATCATTTTTGTAGAGTTTCCTTCTTTTCATTATCGCTATTCAGTATTAGCCTTCTCAGATTTAGGAGTTTTGTATTTATTGAATGTTTAAGATGCAAATTTATTGTGTTTGATTTCAAAGCCTTTAAATTCCTATCACATTCATGAATACATGTGCACGGAAAAAGCAATTTTAGTTATAGATCATAAGTTGTGCTGTTAATTTATCCTCTCCTTTAGGTTGTGAAAATATCATTTTCCTTTATTACAAATGGATTATCAGGCCTTCTGATGAAACACTTATGTTATTAGATTTCCCAATTTGAGTTGCGAAAATAGATTTCGTAATAATCAGTTGTGAATCAATCTGCTCATAAATATCAATTAGGTGCATCACCGAAGTTTTAGTTTTAGTTCATGAATTCAGTTCAATCCTTCTTACCCTTTTCTCAAAACAAATCATTCAAGTACCTAATTGATCATCATATAGAAACCAACCTAGAATCTGGAGGTCTATCTTCGCCATAGGAATACCCATAGCCTGAAGATAGTTCCCATGTTTCAACAAATTACTGAATTTAATCATTCAAGCGTTCGGGTGCAATCTGATTGACAACAATACCCCCAACTGAGATCTTGGTTTCATCATCAGAACCGGATCCGAGATCCTGCATAATAGTTGCGGTCTTCTACTTACCCTTTCGATCCTTGAACCATTTTGGATTCTAATCGAGATGCAGTTTCCAACATCTTGCATCTTCGTGCCCTTCCTTCTTGCAATGTGAGTAATAAGGATTTTTGTTCTCTTTCTTTATAGTAGTTGTTCGCTATGATTTCTCTTTCCCTTTCTTGCTTCCTTTCTGCTTACTTGAGTTCATCAACAGATTGTCATGACTATTCCTTGAGCTTGTTTCCAAATGGATAGCTTGCACACTAACTTCATCAATGTTAGTTGGATTAAACATAAGTATGGTATGTCTCAAACTTTCATGTAATCCACCTATGTAATTTAACAAAGTTTCTTGTGTGTACAATGGAATGCCCAAAATTAAAGCTCTCTTCCTAAACTCTTGTGTATAATCTTGTCCACTTTGTCCTTTCTCTTTCTTTAATGTTTTCCAATTCATTACTACTTTTTGCATATGACTTAATGGATAAAACTATTTCTTTAATGCAGATATAAACTCAAACCAAGAAGAAATAATTTTTCCATAACGACTTAGATCCTCTTGTGTTCTACTCTCCAACCAAATTAAAGTTGTGCCTCCTAGGTGAATAGTAGATAATTGGATTTTTTGAGAATCCTTAGTAAACTTTTGAATTCTACAATAAAATTCAATTTGTTTTATCCAATTATCAAGTTTTTTTGCATGTAGTTCTCCATTATACATTGGCAAATCAAATTTAACATCAAGTTTCAACAAAGGTGAATTAACTTCAGATTTCACAGGTTGTTCCTTTTTAGAAGAGTTATACAAAGAGGAAGAAGAGGATGAAGAAGATGAAGAGGATGGAGATGGAGGTTTAGGAGGGTCACTACCACCTCCTACTCTACCTTTTTCATCTTTTGAAGATTCACCTTCCTCCTTTTTATTCTTGAGTTCCTTTTTCCTTTGTCGCTCTTGCCTTTCTTGGAAAAGAACTTCCACCATAGCCTTCATTTTGAGAAATTCTTTCTGGAAAGCTTTCTCATCAAGCTCTATAGGACTTTGTTCAACTGCCATCTCTGCTCGTGGAAAAGTCCTTCATTTTTCGATCTTAGGATTGAACCTGGTAAGTGCACCTTCTCCTTGCTTCAATTTCAACCTGGTTAGCATTCACTTATGCAATTTCATGCAAACTTGGCTCTGATAGCAACTGATCTAAAATTAGAGTTTACAAAATTAACTTGTAAATTGATTCAAATTACAGTTTTTCCTGATCCAAGCAGTATTGCATGATTATGCTTCTTAACTATTGAAAATGTAAACTAGTTCATTAAACTTTATAGAACTTGAAAATATTATCTAACTACTATAATGTTGTAATTAGAAATCAAATTCTAAATTGAAAAATGAAAAGAAATGGAGAGAATGATAGATAGAAGATAGAAGATCATAACATGCATGTTGATAATGGAGTTCATCCAATCAGGACTACGTCTTCGGGTCCGCTTCTCAAGTAGGACCACTTTATTAATGGTGCCAAGCAATAAAATTGCCTTGTTACAATATCCAAGCTTCAAAACCTGCATAAAATTTCTCACAATCTCCTCTGAACACTTGAAGACACTCAAAAGGCCTTTGTGCTTACAATATTCTCCTCTAAAGAATTATTTCTCCAAAATGAACTTCAATCATTCTCCATGTTACAATTTTCTCCCAGAAAATTCTACTACCTTTACAAGAAAATAAGACCCCTTTTTATACAAATTTATTTGCTAATATGGCTTTAACCATATTATTTTGCAAATATTGCATATCTCATGTTTTTACATCATATGATTTTTACAAATCTCCATAATCCTCATAATTCCCCCTTTTACAATAAAAATCACTAATATGCCGTTTACAAATCTTCAAAAATAAATCCCCCTTTGGCTTCTATAATTCTAAGCCAGACAATAATAAATGAACCCCTGTAATTATGAGTCGTTATAATTTTGGATAATAAAATCCCTTTTAAAAGAATGGCTTATAATTCAAGCCTTTAATCCTTTCGGGATTTATTCCTTTAATAATCTTTATGAGTTATTTTAGTTCTTATTTAAGCCCCTTATAATTTGGGCTTAAAGGGGATAATTGTTGAAATACGAGTTTACGGATTTTTTTTCTCTCCTTGTTTTATGGGCAGGGCAAGAGGATTTTAAGGGATAAAATCCCACCATATCCTCCCCTTTTCTTTTAATTTTTAAGCCATATATTTTTTTCTTTAACAATATGATTTAATCCATTTTTTTCCACCATGTCAGTGCCAACTGACTACTCCTACCACATCACCACCTACCACGTCACATGCTGACGTCATCATTTTGACTAAGTTTGACCAAAACTTTGACCGGCCCTATCTTGCTCATACAGACTCTGTTTGATGTGATTCAAAAGGCATCAGAATCATATTGATGAGCCCTTCGACATGACGATGTTTTTACTTGGATATGAGAAGATCAATTTTTCACCCCTTTTGACAACTTGGTTCACCTATTTGACCAAACCTTTGACTATACATAACTTCTGCATTCAGACTCCTTTTGAGCCCATTCAAGTTGTGTCAGGATCGTGTCAATGAGCTCTTTCCAATGATGTCAATTTAGATGAATTTTGAGACTAATTTTTTTTAGGTATTTTAGATCCACCTGGATCAACTGTTGGGCTTGTTGGGTCGCTAGGGATTCTTGTTGTTGCTGCTATTGTTGTGCTACTAAGGCAGCTTGTTGAGCTTGTTTTTGTTGTTGTGTTGTTAAGGTTGCTTGATGTTGTTGTTGTTGTGCTGCTAAGGCTGCTTGATGTTGTTGTTGTGCTGTTAAGGTTGCTTAATATTGGTATTGTGCTACTAAGGCTGCTTGATGTTGTTGTGCTACTAAGGTTGCTTGTTGTTGTTGTTGTGCTACTAAGGTTGCTTGTTGGACGACTTGCTGATAAGCTTTTGTGTTTATGTTTTGCATGGGTTGCGGGTTGTTGATGAGAGGTTAGGGGTTCCCTTGGTTCAGCATTCCTTGCAAGATGGTGGATTGAGATGGAGGAATGTAAGTTTGAGGTCCCATTTGATTTTGCATGGTGAGAGGGATCATGGGGAAAGATGATGATGCCATTAGATATTGTGATGGTAATGGAACATTCAGACCTTGTAATTGATTGAAAGGGTTCCCTTGACCAATGGGTGGGGGGTTCCCTTGTTGTATTTGAGGTGTGATCAAGGTATTACCTTGGTTGATGGGATTCATAACCAAGGTGTTGTTTTGATTTGGATCAATGATAGATGGGTTTGATGTGGATGGTGGATTCACTTGAGTAGCTTGGGTAACCACTTGTTTCGATGAGTCAATGGGGTTTTTGGAACCACTTGTCAAGGGTTGACTTTGTGTGAGGGTGTTAACTTTCCCTTGTTGTCCTACTTGAGGTACTTGGTTCACATTAGCTTGTGTAATATTAGGAACACTTGGGGTATTTGTGGTGAGGGATGAAGATGGCTACACTCAAAATTTCAAGGTCATTGTGGCGTCATGGAATGTAAGTGGTTTTCCAAATGTTGGTGTCCAACTTATGTTTTGGGGAAGGTTGGCAGTTAATGGAATGGTTGTGTTATGAATACCCACAGTTGTGTTTGTTCCTATACATGAAGTGAGACCAATGTTGGTTCCTAGCCTAGTTGCAAGACTAGATGTTAAAGGTTAACTTGGCACAAGGGATGGAGTTGGTTGAATCATAGATGGAATCAAGCCTTGTGTCAATGATTGTGCAATAAAAGATGGGGAAATTGGAGCTATGTTTTCTAAGGCTTGATGTTCTTGTTTGTACTACATGATTTCTTCCGTGGTAATTCCAAATGGGTTGTTTGTAATGTATTCTATCTCATATGGTCCTGATGGAGACGAGGGTTGTTGTGATGGGGTAACTTGACTTCTTGGATCAAATTATTGAGGATTGGGATCACTTGAGGTCAACGTGACTTTGGTTTTCTCCATGATTCTCTTGTTGTGATATTTTCTTTACCATAAATTTTGGGTCACCTATTGGAGAGTTATGTTGAGATTTGCAATGTTTGAACTCTCTAGTTGACTCAAATCTAGGTAGAAGGGGCGCTCTAAGTCTTTTTGGAGAAATGGTGAAAATGGGAGATGAAAAGGTGAATGATATGGGGAGTGATCTTTGCAAATGTTTTGGGACAACACTTCTGACTAGAAGTTGGATGTTTTGATGTTTGGATAAAGGATGTTTATGAACTTCAAAATCTTTAGGGTAGACTTGTGACCTTCAAGATAAACTAGTTCAAAGATGATAACTAGCTTAACTAAGTGCATGGAAAATGATTCATTTCACATACAAAGTAGCTAAGTTATGGTTTGGGTTGATTGATGTCTTAAGTTCAAAGTGCTGGTGTATTCAAAAGTTTGCAAAGTTTGGTGAAGTGAAGGATGAAATATGATGAAGGATGGATGAAATGTTTGACCCAATGTTGACCTAGAATGAAACTTTGTTTTCCAAGACCAAGGTAGTGAGAAAAATGCTATACCTCTAAAGTGATAATACTATAAGAACTCAATTATTTTGGTAAAATAAGACTCAAATGATTTTGGAAATAGGACCCAAAGATTTTGGAAAAGTGAAACTCAATGATTTTGGATAATGTAACTCAATGATTTGGACAATAGAATTCAATGGTTTTGGAGTCAATGTTTGCAATGTTTTCCTTGTATGATAGCGGGCATAAGGTTTGGTTGTTTCAACGAAGCGATCAAATGCCAAATGGTCATGTGGGGTTTAGTTTGTCAAGTTATCTTGCTTAAATGAGTTTATTTTACCACAAACACTTGTCTTGATTATGTTTTCAAACTAAATGTCTATGTCAAAAAAATCATAGATTCCACAATGTCCATTTTGTGAAAAGGATGAAATTCAAGCCATAGTTGCTTAGGTTAACTTTGAAAAATATGGATTGAGATGTAAACCAAAATATTTAGAAGTCGCTAAGAATAAATTCTCGGGACAAGCAGTAATATCAAGGCTATTTTAAAAGGTATCCATATTTAAGCCAAAGTGTTTGAAATTTTGAGGAAGATAGTGAATGTTTGTTTGTAATGTTTTGGAACCAAGAAAATTATTAAACTAACTCACAATCATTTACAATCCTAGGTTAAAATAGTCATACTTGTTGAGTCCCCACTTGGGTTTCTCCAAACACTAAGACATTGCGAATAGTTAGAGATTTGGCAACACTGGCTCCCCTCCATGGCACACACTTCTCAGGACCACCGAATCTTAAAATCTTGAAGATCTTAAAATCCCAAGGATTTTTCTATTTCAACAATAAATAGTACAAATGTGGGGCGGCTTTAGAATAATCGTTCTTACACCAACAAGTATTAAGGATTTTGGATTCTAAACAATGGTTCGTAATAAGGGCTTCTAGTTCAAGGAATACTATGATAAAATCCCTTGAGAGATCTCCCAACCCTTAGAACAAGGGCTTTTCACATCATAAAGATATTAGGGGAGAGCTATCACGTACCACTTTCCGTTGATCGCAATTTTCATCACAACCACAAATTTATATAGTAGTTTAGAAGAGCTTGACTTTAGCTCATTACTGCTTAGGTCGTTCCTTCTTTCGAAGTGGGGAGGCAAGCCCTCTAAAGATAAACAATAGCAAGGAAGTATGTTTGTAGTTCGATCATCCCAATTTGCATGAAACAAGGAGAGAACACAAACCACGCCTTTTCCCTACACTAGCAAGGGGTTCATTTTTAATCCAAATTGAAAGATGTAGGTGATTTTGCGAAGTGCTAAGGAATGTTTCTATTTCTCAAGATCATCGAGTGGCGCGAGAGAATTGCATACACATTCAATAACACATTTGTAAAGCAAAACACAGCAAACACTCATAAATTTTAACCCTTAAAGCTAAGATGAATTCATTTTATGCACCAAAAGAAATGTTAAGTTTTCTTGTTCAATTTTAGACCCAAAATACAATAATGAAATGAGGGTTCAATTTTAGTCTCGTTTGAGCGTTCTTTTTAAGACCCAATTGAAAAATAGTGTGGTCTTACAGCGTAAAATAAAAAAGAATTACAAATGGGTTATAATTGCCCCAAAAGTGTCGAAACACTTGTTACAATTATAGTTTAAATGATAATAGTATGCTTCTTTTCTTCAAGTTGTATTGTCCAAACCTGCAAAATCCAAAAAACCAAAACAAGAAGTTAGAGACATGTTAGAAATCAGATGAAATCAAAAATTAAAAGCACATGTCAAAATTTAAAGCAAATGTGAGGTTGTTTGGTCCAATTTTATCCAACTTTGAAAGCTAATTCATTTTATCCTTTCAAGTGTTTGAGAAACATTTTTAGAAAATTAGATTATAACAACTACTTGAGATAATGACAACTTTCTCAAATCTTGATCAATTTTGAAATCGTAAAATGTTTTGGAAAGATAAACATGAGATCTTCAAAACCCACCAACCTTTCTACAAGATTAGTCATGTATAATTTATTAAAAATTAAGAAAAATCATGCATTTAAGAGATTAAATCCAAATTCAAAAAAAAAATAGCAAAATTAATCATGGATAACAACTTGAGCTAATGACAACTTTCTCAAATCTTGATCAATTTTGAAATCGTACAATGTTTTGGAAAGCTAAACATGAGATCTTCAAAACCCAACAACCTTTCTGCAAGATTATTCATGTAGAATTCATTAAAAATTAAGAAAAATCATGCATTTTTAAACCCAATTTAAAAAAAAAAAAAACAGTAAAATTAATCATGGACAACAACTTGGGATAATGACAAATTCCTCAAATATTGATCAATTTTGAAATCGTAAAATGTTTTGGAAAGCTAAACATGAGATCTTCAAAACCCAACAACCTTTCTGTAAAATTAGTCATGTAGAATTCATTAAAAATTAAGGAAAATCATGCATTTAAGAGATTAAACCCAATTAAAAAAAAAAAACAGCAAAATTAATCATGGACATCCACTTGAGATAATGACAATTTCCTCAAATTTTGATCAATTTTGAAATTGTAATTTTTTTTGGAAAGCTAAACATGAGATCTTCAAAACCCGACAACCTTTCTGCAAGATTAGTCATGTAAAATTCATTAAAATTTAAGGAAAATCATGCATTTAAGATATTAAACCCAAAAAATTTCCAAAAAACACCCAAAACATTAAATTTTGCCCTCTTTCTAGCGCCAAAATGTGACCAATGACATAGTGAAGGTTAACTACACCCGATCCTTACAAATTTAGAGCATATTTAACCCACTAAGCATTAATCCCAATAAGATCATTCACTGTAAACAAAGACAAAAAAAGCCATTAAAACTAACATTATAAATCGTGAAAGCTTGAGAAACCTTTAATCTAAGACATTGAAACTTATCCTATTGGGGAAGTGGTGTCGCATTGATGTGGAATGGTGACCCTTTCCCAATCCCTTGAATAATGAGCTTGTTTCAATCAGTTTTATTGAAGAAAATTGATGAAACCACTGATAGATGTGTATGAAAACATGATTTAAAGCTAAATGAATATGATGCAAGCTATTTTAACATGATTTATGCTAAGATAATTGATATGGGTGTATGCAAATCTACTCTAAATGTATGCAAGCTTAAAAAGATTAAAATCCTAATTAACAAATAAGCTAAATGTATGCATCTATGTTATCATGGAAGCCATTAATGGAAGCTTAAAGCTAATATGCAACTAAAAATGAGCTAAAATATGCTAAATGTGGGTAAAGTGTGAGTGTGAGTGTAAGTGAATTCAACAACATAAGTTTGCTATTGAAAGATGAATCCATTTGTCTCCAAATAGTGTTTTATTTATAGGAAAGCAAATGAAAAATGAAGGGCTAAGATTGAAAAAGCTAATCAATGGTCAAAAAGGAAAGAAGATGGAGGCATGGATCATGGATTCTCATCAACAGGTGAGAATGCAATATGAGATTTAATCAAGGGTTTTCATTTGTTCCAAACAAACACACTTTTGACTTGCACACACAGGTCACAAGGTAACTTGCTCAAGAAGTCACAAGTTTAGCTTGCTCAAGAAGCCAAGTGAAAATATCCCTTTTTCAAATGATTGGAGGAGATAGAATATTCTTTGGAATATTCTCATGGGTGAGGAAAAAATGATACTTTGCAATTTAAAACAAAGTTTTAATTGTGCGAAAAGGGGAAGGAATATGAATGTGCAAAGGAGGAATATTCCCTTGGAATATTTCCTTGCAAGTGGAAGAATTAGTAATTTGATAATTAAAACAAAGTTTCAATTATGAAAATTAGGGGAATTATATGATATTCATCAAATAATTGATTTAATGGAGATTAGATAAAAAAACAATGGATGAGATTGATTTGATCTATCAATGGTCACAAATGAAAGGAGGATGAAACATGGATCAAGGATTCTCATCGATGGATGAGAATCAAAGATCACATGGATCAAGAAAAGATCAAGGGCTCACAATCATGCAAACAAACACACTTTGCAATAACTTTAAAAAGTTGTTTCAAAGTTTGTTTGGAGTAATCATTACCTTTTTTTTAAGGAAAATAGGAGAATGTTCCTTTGGAATATTCCCTATGCAAGTGGATGAGAGGGAAATTAGCAATTTAGTTAATTAAAATTAAATTTGAATGTGCAAGATGAGGTATGTGAGGATATTCATTAAATTATTGATTTATTTAATGAAAAAGAGATGCAAATATGATATTTAATTAAATAGCTTAGGTTATTTAATTAAATAAGAGGACTTAGGGTTAAAATTAAATAATTTGCATTATTTAATTAAATCAGATGGAATGTCAATGTGAGAGGGGGTGAATTAACCCAATTAGGTCAATTAGATTAATAGGTGAAAATGAGGCATTTAATTAAATAATTAGACTTATTTAATTAAACAAGTGAAAAGAGGATGGGTTTGAGGATGAAATGATGTTAGTTAGCCAATGTGATCCATTGAGACATTTTTAAGTGTCTACACTTACCATCCAAAAGCAAATTTCACAACTGTTTAGCAATAAGGGAAGAATTGAAGTATTTTAGTTTACGCAGGCCTAAACCACCTTGAACTTTAGACCTGCAAACCTCCTCCCAAGAAAGTAGATGTAGTTGTTTCTTCTCCTCCACACCAGACCACAAAAATATTTTCTATATACTCTCAATCTTCTCCCAAAATCTCCTAGGAATCTGGAAAAGACTTAAAGCATAACTAGAAGATTATGCAAAGTAGACTTGATTAACTGAATTTTCCCAGCTTGGCTAAGAAGAGCACCCTTCCACCCAGAAAGTTTTGAATTAAAGTTATCAATAATTCCATTCCAAAAGGATTCCAAAACCCCATTAGAACAAAGAGGAATCCCTAAATAGGTAGAAGGAAGATTCCCAATGCCATATTCCAAAATACTAGCAATCTTCAACTGATGATGTTCTGGAGTATTAAGAAAAAAGATAGTGCTTTTAGGCAGACTCACCTTTTGACCAGAAGCCACCTCATATTGTTGAAGAATAAGGTAAATAGATTTGGCCACAACAATCGAAGCTTCAACAAGAATAACAATATCATCCACAAATTGTTGATGCGAGCAACAGAGCTAACGCAAAGAAGGATAAAGGCCTCTAAAAGCACCATTAGACACTGCCTGAAGAAGATATTTTCCCAAAGACTCCACCATAATGATAAAGAGAAAAGGAGAAATAGGATCTCCTTATCGCAACCCACAGGAGCTTCTAAAGAAAGAAAAAGGTGACCCATTCACCAACACCGAAAAGGACAGAGAATAAATCAATTGACCAACCAGTTGCAGAACCCGATCCAAGAAACCAAATGCCTTTAGGATATTACATAAAAACTGCTAGTTAACTTGATCATAGGCTTTCACCAAATCCAACTTCAAAATAAGACCAGGCTTCTTATTAACCTTAAGAGAATGAATATTCTCATGCACCATGAGCACTGAATCTAAAATATGCTTTCCTGGAACAAAACCATTCTGTTGGGGAGAAATAATCTTAGGAAGGACCCTTTGTAGTTTAGAGGCAAAGACTTTAGAGAAAATCTTATAGATAGAGTTACACAGGCTGATGGGCCTAAAATCACCAAAATGTACAACCCCAAGCTTGTTAGGAATTAACACAATAAACGTAGAATTCAATTCCTTAAGTTGCCTACTACCAAAAAACTCCTTAGTGGCATTGATGACATCCTCGACAATAATATCCTAGTAAGACTAGAAGAACATCGGAAATCCATCCGGCCCAGGAGACTTATTTCCTTCAAAGGAGAACACAACCTTTTTAATTTCCACATCAAAAGGAATACCCGTCAAACCCCTATTCTCCTCCTCTGTCACCAAGTTAGGAATCACATTAAGAAAGCTCTGCTGGCAAATAGGATCAAGCGGATGATCCTCAAAAAGAAAATCTTCAAAGAAAGAGCAGGCAACAGACCTAATTTCATCATCCTCTTCCAAAAAGTGGTTGTCAACAACAATTTTAGAAATACTATTAGAGGATCTATGCTTCAAAAATTTGTGAGATGGAAGAAACATGTATTTTTATCCCCACTCTAAAGCCAGATAGCTCTAGACTTCTGCTTCCAGAACTCCTCCTCCTTAGCCACAATATTGTGCAAATTGGCTAAAAGGATACTTTCTTCCTGGAAAAGCGACAAATCACTCCCATTGGACTACATTCTTTGCTTCAAGATATCCAACTTGGCCTTAATCTCATATTTCTCCTTAAAGTTATTACCAAAAGAGGAATTATTCCATTGGATTAAATTTTGCTTAACAAAAGCAAGCCTCTTAGCAACTTTATACATTGCAGAGCCATCAACATCAATATTCCACCAATCAACAATTTTGGAACGTAACTCCCAATGGCTAGTCCACATCTTTTCAAATCTAAACGAGAATGACTTTTTACGACCCAAGAGCTCAACATTCAAGGATATAGGAAAATGATCTGAGTCGAGCCTAGTAAGGGCTGAAAGAGAGCAAGCAAAAGAATCCAACCAATCAGGTGAAATAAGAGCCCGATCTAGCTTTACCTGAATGAGAGCATCATCCACACGCTTATTGGACCAGGTATAGGATGCCCCACACATATCCAAATCCAACACTGCATTATCATTGAAATTCATGAGGTTAAAACGATTGTCTTCCACAATCTGGGAGCCCCCAAACTTATCACAATCATTTAGCGGAGTGTTGAAATCCCCCATAACCAGCCAATTCTGAAAAGAGATTTGAGATTTAAAAATGTGCAAGCTCCTCCAAAAATGCTTCCGAGCACATTTCGAATTAGGAGCATAGATGTTAGAAACCACCCAAGAGAACTTATCTCTAGGACTGATAAACAAAGTTGCAACATGATTATCAAAAGCAAATAGAATAGTACCAGAAACCACCTTAGGATTCCAAAAAGTAGCCACACCACCAGAGGCCCCATCAAAATCAAATGTTTGAAAGCCACAATCCTTAAAAAACCTATTCTTAATTTTTTCAACCTTCTCAACCCCCATCTTAGTCTCTTGAATCAAAATGATATCAAGACGACGATCTCTCACAAGATTTGCAAGAAGATCTTGTTTGTGAGGATTATTTAATCCCTAAATGTTCCAAGAAAGGATCTTCATAAAAGATTTTATGAGGAGTCCTTTAGGCCCATGTCAAGCAGAGTCGATTGCAAACCATCATCAATATCAAGTTTGTTCTCCTTCTCTTGAATTTGTTGCAACGATGATCTTCCTCTACCTCTTGGCTCTGAACCACAATCCATCTTCAAATGGTTTCTCGTAGCCATACCCACCAAAGTAGAAGTAGGTTTCTTCCTATTCTGAGATTTTAAGCTGAGGGAAAGGATCCCCAACGTCTGCCACCAGAGAACTAGGAGAACTACAAACATTGACAAAAGAGGTGAGCACCACCACTTTCTCTGAAACTACAAACTCCACCATTGAATCCCAAAAGGCCACCACCTCTAAGGCCACAACTGGTCCCTCCACAAGAGAACCAGACATAATATAATCCTCCTTGGAAGAGGGAGAAAAGACATCTAAAACCATCTTCAAAGGGGTCACCCTCTCAGGCTCAACCACCACAAGAGCCAAACACTTAACATCTGCCTCCTCCCCCAAACCTAACACAAGCTCCTATTCCAAAGAAACCTTCAATTCAACCTCTGTAGAGATATCTTCCACAACAGGGCTAATCCTAGAAGACTCCAAAGCAGGGAAAACAACACTCCTTACGAGAGCCTCACACTTGACACCAAGTTCCAACCCAACTTCTGAAACAACAACACCCAAAGGATGAACATCACTCACAGTATCTGCTGAAGGCTCAATTGTACTCAACACATCCCCAGAATCATGGCACCTTCCAATCTCCTTCCAAACTTTTGCAGGTGGAATGGATGCCAACTTAGGGGCCAAGTCCTTTTGGGGAGGCACCTTAGGCTTCAAAGGACATTTCTTCGCCAAGTGGCCTACCTCTACAATAAAAATAGGCAAAAAGGATGGATTCGAACTCAACTACCTGATCCCAAACTCCCAACTTTGAATTAATCTTGATAAATGTCGAAAGATTCGTAGCTTCATCCAAAATCACACACAGTCGCGCATAGACCAACCAACATCGTGAAGCAATCAAATCGTCGATAGATAACATGCGCCCAAAGGTACAAGCAATACCTTTAAAGACTTGCTCATCCCAAAATTCAAGAGGGAGCCCTAGAAAGCGAACCCACATAAGTGTCGAATCAAAAGAGAAAGAACTCGGGGAGAAGCCTGCCTCCCATTTCTTCGACACCAAGGTAAACTTGTCGATAAGCCAAGGCCCACCCCACCAAGACTTTCAACAGATCTTCCTCACAAGAGAATGGAAAAGAGAAGAAGCCCTTAGCAAGAGCCGCCACCTCAACCTGCCCCTTCAGATGCCACCAACTCTTTGACAGGCTTCAGACCAAGTCAATGTTGGGACGGGGCCCCAAAAACTTACCCACCAGCGATTGCTCCATAGATAGGATACCCTTGTTAATGATACGATCCTACACAGAAACAAAATACTCACTAGAAGAAGGGTCAACAAAGAAATCCACTAGAGGAGAGGAACTCTTTTCCTTAAGCTTCGACTCGAACAACTTTGACCAATTTTTTCCCTCCAACGAAGCGTCAACAACTTTTTGAGCAACTCCAAAATCAACAGACAAAGTCTTGGGAGCCACAGAAAGAGACCCCACCTTGCCCAGAGAAGTACCATCAGGAACCAAATCGCAAGAGAGAGGGAGAAATTTTGAGTCATCTAACAGAAAGAACCCGCAAGTAGTCCCATCCGATAGACAACCATCTGACACCCCCTTAACATCAGCCTAACCTCCGCCATTAATGTTAGCCTCAGGACAGGGCTTCCCGCCTTCAAAAATTTTGAAAAAACCTTACCCGCAGCATCACCCGTAGCTCCACCCAATGATAGCTCCATTATAGAATGTGAGAGTTATGTTTTTTTGTTCTTTAATTTTCTTTTTTATTTTTTGTTTTGTTTCTAAAATGTGTTTGTTTCCGTGTTTTTTTGTGACAGATTGTGTCAACCTCTATAACACCCGTGTGTTTGTTTTTGTGATGGATTGTGCTAACCTCCTATAAGCACCGTGCTACCATTGTAGGATTACACCTATCAGTGTAATAATTAGTATAGACAAATAAAATAGGTTTTCAATAAAATATAAAATAAATAGTGTAACAATAAATCAACTAAAAATTAAAATAAAATTATAGGGTCTCTACTTAAATGTATTTATTGTATTATTACCCCATATCCCCATGTGGCTACTTAAGTGGATTTTTTGCTTACATTTAAGTAGTTGAAGTGTTACCTTGCAAATTTAAAATTGTTTAGGAATTGAAAATAAGCTGTGAAAAAAATGGGCTAAAAATAAGCAATGACTGCATATTAGAAAGATACCAAGTGGCTCCATAATTTTTTTTCCCTCTTTTTTATTTGCCTCCAATTTTTCCCTCCAAATTTAATTTACAAATTCATATATGCAAATAAACAATAACTACACATTTTAAAGATGACTGCTTAAAAATAAGCAGCAAAATAAAATTCATGAGACCATCAGCCACACAAATTACCCCTAAAATTTTTGAACAAGGGCTGCCCTTAGTATAGACAAATAAAATAGGTCTTCAATAAAATATTAAATAAATAGTGTAAAAAAATCAACTAAAAATTAAAATAAAATTATTGAACACATAAAGTAAGAGGGCTCTACTTAAATCTAATATTAGTTTAAAATCTAAAAAGTTATTTATACTCTATCAAATAAAAAATTTAGTCATAGATGTTTTAAAAAATATTTTTAATTGTTTAGTTTATACATATATATAATTAAAAATATCAATAAAATAATTTTTAAATAAGTTTATACATATCTTTAGAATTTCAAAAATTATAGTTCTTGTGAGTTCTAGCTCCATCAAATTGGAGTTAATAAGCAAGCCTTCCAACATATGATCATAACAAAAATAATGGGAGAGTTACTCAATAATTAATGGCATGCACCTCCCCTCCAAGTAGGACCCCTCCTAACTCTGGCAAGCACCTCCCCTACCTCCCCTCCAAATAGGACCCCTCCTTACGAGGAGGGTCCCAACTCTGGCATGCACCTCCCCTCCAAGTAGGACCCCTCCTTACGAGGAGGGTCCCAACTCTAGCATGCACCTCCCCTCCAAGTAGGACCCCTCCTTAAGAGGGGGTCCCAAGTCAATGGGTCAAATATATGTAAAAGATGTCTCAAACTATCATTCTCTAGGTGCCTATTCACTTTAAAAACTAATAGAAAATAACAACATGAAAATAATCACTTAACATCTTTTACATATATTTTTTTAAAGATAGACATGCTAGTATATAGCATTCATCAATAATTAAAAATTTGCATTACAATTGTTGCTAATAAACATGCATAATTTTGTAAACAACACTTAAGTTTTTTAATTTATGCAATTTTGTTTTAGATTTATAATCAAAATCTCTAATTCAACTTGTGCATATATTGTTCCTATGTTTCTAAGTTGGAAAGTGTGCACATTTGTATTGTAATAAAGAGGTTAAATTGTTCATTAGTCATAAAATATACAAAATCTTCATGTATACACATACTTGATATTTACTTCTTAACCAAAAAAGGTGCACATTTGTAGTGTAATAAATAGGCTAACTTGTTCATAGAGTCCTAAATTATTAAAAATAGTCGTGGAAAAAATGTTTAGTTTTATATTCGTATTTGAGAAACAAAAATATGACAAAATAGTTTATTTTCTATTATATGTCCTAAACCCCCTAAAAAACAAACTCTATGCAGATAAAATTATAACATGATGGTCTTAACCTTCAAATGACAAAGACCAGTCAATGGATCCTAAACTAAAACCCCGATCCAATGACTCGTGAAGGATTTTGTGGGTTTAATGACTTAATCTACAACTTTTATCCAAAGAGGCTGAGTAAACGATTAGAAGATTATACACCAGAGAACCAGTTTGATTCCAAACCAGAGTCTGCACAGAAATTTTCAAAGATCGAATGGATTGAATAAGAAATATAAAATAAAAAGTTCACCTTGGTTACAATTCAGAATTAACAGCCCTTAAAAGGAAATATAGACATATGATGGATATTAACACACGCTGAGAATTTTATTACAGCATATTAACATGAAGATTGATCATTAGATTTCTTGTAGTTCATCATCATACATTGTATATATCTAAATTATAACTGTATCTATGAAGCCAAAAAAAGAAAATGGGCTATTGTTATTGTTGTGTGAATTTTGTCAGCGTTGAGCAAAGCTGGTGGGGGATCTTCTGACAGCACCAATGATGTCTGAAAAGCTGACAACACCCATAAGCCATCCATTTTCATCAGTGACCCAAACCCGATGGACTTTGTTTGTAATGGCAGCTGCCATGAGAGTTGCCAAGGGAGTGTTTGGTCGGACTGTCACAAGAGGTCTAGTGAGACTCTTGGATGCTAACACCTTGAAGAACTCTGCAATGGTGATTTCTTGATTCAACATCTTTATGTCCTCGAATCCCATGCCTCGGAAATGAGTTGCTGATAGACTCCCCACAAGTTTGCCTCCACAACCCCAACTTGGATATGTACCTGAGCATGTCTCTTCTTCTTGTGGTTCTATAACTGCGAACGAACTGAAAACAGGCTTGTGATGCATCAAGCGCAATGCCGCCATCAGTGTCATGTTGGATGGGATAGCCAATGCCACCAAGTTTGGATCAAGGAGACCTAACTCTGATACTGTTCTCAACACACAAGGTCCCATTTCATCCAAATGAAGTAGCAGGAAACCTACCACGTCTGTTTGTGTAAGAAGACGAAATTTAGTTGTTTCATGAGGATATGGTGTCTCATGATATTCGTGAGCTGGAACTAGAAATCTATGCACTCCTTTGCATAGGAATTCCATTGCATTGATTAGCCTGCAATTTGGAACAGCGGAGAAAATAACATTTACGTTTAGTCCAGTCAACGGATACTGCAGTCTTCAATATCCTTTGTAAAAATAAATAATAACTAGATAATTTAAATGTACACGCCATTGATTTTACATATTTATGCTATGAGACTACACAAAAGAACTTTAAGAAGTACCCACAAATAAGAGAAGTGGAAAACAAAATACCTTGTATTTGGATCAACTGTCCAGAGTAATCTGCTTTCATTTGTCTGACCAATTATATCTGCAACAGGAGTTTGTAGGGAATTCTCAGCATCGCTCAATTTCTCCCCAATATGCAGCACAACATCAAAGATTGAAACTATTCCCTGCTTTCAGTCAATTGATTATTAATGATTAGCACAGGAACTGCATATAGACTTGGTTGACACATCACTTCTTACAATCAATCTATACCAAATTGTTAACATCCACCTACAATTTCTTTGATTAAAATTTTTATTCAGATGTTCAAATAAAAGTGATAAGTGTAGTTAAGATAATCTACGAGACCAAGCAAGAAGTTAACTGTCACAAAGGATATACCATCTGCATACAATAATTAAAAATATAACCACAGAAAAAACATAATGAACAACAGCAATAAAACACTCTGCATATTATTCATGAATAGAGTTTACAAATTTATAGATCAAGCAAACTAAATAGTATTCCTATCAAACTGGTAAAGAGTTTGACAGCACATTGCAACTATCACCAGCAAACTACAATTGATCTACAGTTAACTAAATATTATTGACACAACTGAAACACTAACTGACATGCAATTGACACATCTACATTGTGTTGGAGCTTATATTCCAACACCCCCTCTTAATGCTACAACGTTACCTCAAGTTTCCAGGACGGGGGTGGCAGGGGATGGCGGGATGAGTCCCCAAGTTTCCGGATTTTGAGGTCAAATTTGGGGACGGCTATATAAATATAGGGAAAATTAAAAATTTTAAATATATAGGAAAATTTTAAATATTCATATGAAAACATGGATAAAGCATCCATAATGAAATATTCCAAGCCAATTTTTTTTGTTTTTTCAAATTTCAAATTACAAATCAATGCACCCGTTAAGGTTAGCAGCTAAACCAAAACGTGTTGAAGCAACTCTAACCAGAATGTACACCAGGATCCCGATGCGGGCAAGGTGTGAGCATTGGTCAGAGGATCTTAATCAAAATAATTATGCAGGAACTCTAACCAAGAATGGCGCCGATGATGGCGAGCATATGGTCAGAGGGTCTTCTACACTAAGTACTGAAAGGGAACTCGACACCAAGTATGTGCTACCCAATCCCGTATGGAGTTGAGGCGACCATATGGCGGAGTATTACAAAATTACAATGCTTGAAAGAACTAACTGAAAATGCTGAAAGTACTCAACACCCAGAATGTGCTTTCTGACCCAGAGTGGGAAAGTAGCTACCATAGGGCGGAGATGTATCTATTACAAAACAACTTCAAAATGAAAGAGAGCATTACAAATCAGAATTGAACATGACTGAAAATTACTGCCAGTACTACAGTCAGTTTACAAAGTGATGATCATTCGCCTGCCAATAGCTTAGGAATTTGAAAGATTAACATTACATCATAAAGAACTCTCCTTAGCTTGATTAGAAGTGCAAAAACAATAAACCTCTCAATGATCAAAATACTAATTCTGTTTTTTCACAAATCTGCACTTTTAAATTAATAACCAGCAGTCTATGAAATCACTCATATGTTCATGTCTCTCACATAACTCATCTGATTGACTTGAAGCAAAGTGCAATATTCCCTAAGAATGATGGCGCCTAGACTAAGACACTGAAAACAGATCAAACAGCCATGTATTATTTATGCACGGATTTCAATGCAACATCAAGTGGTACGGCCCTCAAGGAAGGGCGATCTGCTCTTAAAAATCACTAACTTCCCTAAAAAATCTGCAAACTAGAGGAAGGTGACGCCTAGCCTTGACAAAGACAATACCCATAACAATATTTTTGTTGTTTTTTGACTTATGAGCAAAAACTCAAATCTGCTGTAGCTAAACAATGCAATATTTGAAAACCTCTAACATGCAAAACTGATCTAACAATGCACAAGCTGAATACAATGCTCAAAAACCAATGCAAACTCACAAATTGCGCTATCTCATCACTAGTTGTATTGCAAGCAAGAAGCAATGCCCGAGCTAGGAGGCCTTCATTCCTCGAAGCAATCCAATACCATTCTGGCAGAGTAACAATACTGTAAACCAAAGATGGTGAAATGAGGATCAAAGTCTTCCTTTTATAATTTCCTGTTGACTTCTCGAAACCCTAAACTCCTCTTCAAAGTCAAAACCCTAATCTCTTTCAAAAGATGGCGTCCTTTTCCTTCAAGCTCAATATTGACTTTTTAAATAAATTCAATACTTAATAAATGCGTCCACTTTAAAGCTTGATTTGACTTTGGAAAATTATAAAATAATCTTTAATGAAGGCGCCACCCTCAAAAGACCACTTTTCAAAACAACATGAAGTCAATAGACTAGGCCAAGGGGTCAACGTTAAAATATAACATTAAAACGTGACTTTTAATTAAATAGCTTAACTTATCTCTCCAATTGTGCCCCGAAGCCATAAACGAGCAAGCCAACTAATCAAACTGAAGTAGGAAGTCAACCATGCCAAAACCAACTGTAAAACTGCCAGACATAGAATTTACTAAAAATAGTAAATTCCCAAAGATGCTCAGAATGCCAAGAAGAACATACCATTGCGAAGCTCTCTGAAAACCCAGAAAAAATCCACTATTGAAACAATTAACTCCGAGCCAGAACATCCTTCAAAATAGGAAACCCTAATTTTACCCTCCAACTAGCCTACGGGTCTCCGGAATAGGCCAACGGTCACTGAAAAGATCAGGCTTGAGACGGGGACATTACAGTCCGCCCTCCCCAAGATTGCTTGTCCTCAAGCAATTGCAAGCCTGGATGCTGCAGAACCTCATCATTCTCCCAAGTTGCATCCTCCAAAGGCAAATTTTTCCACTTCACCAAGTATTCTCTGATTGTTCTTTTCCTCAAAGAACGTTCTCTGAAATCAAGTATCTCCTCAGGAATTAGAACCAACTGTCCTTCTTCATCCAAAGGTGGCAACTGTGATGAAGCAACCACATTATGTCCAAGTGCCTTCTTGAGGTGAGACACGTGGAAGACATTGTGTACTCTGCTGTCAGAAGGTAGCTCCAACTCATAAGCTACTGCCCCAACTTTTCTGATGACCCTGAATGGTCCATAGAAGCGGGGTTTGAGCTTCTCAGCTCCACTCTTTTTGAGAGTAGACTGTCTGTAAGGTTGTAATCGGAGATAAACCATATCTCCAACCTCGAAAGAACGCTCAACACGCCTCTGATCAGCATACATCTTCTGCTGATTCTGTGCAATCTGCAGATTATTCTTCAATGATTTCATGATGTCTTGACTTTGCTGCAACAAGTCCTTGGCTTGAGGTGCTTTGCTATCACCAAACACCAAATCAACAATGCTAGGTGCTTCATACCCATAAAGAGCCAAGAAAGGAGACATCTTAATTGACATATGAAATGAAGAATTATAACAGTACTCGCCTATGTGCAGCCACTTAACCCATGCTCTTTGCTGCTCCGACACATAGTTTCTCAAGTAGCCTTCCAACCACTTGTTCACTATTTCCGTTTGTCCATCTGTTTGGAGATGGTAACTAGTGCTTGGAGTGAGCACAGTACCACTCATTATGAAGACCTCTTGCCAAAAAGTGCTTAGGAACTTGCTGTCCCTATCACTCACAATGTATGAAGGGAGGATCAAAATGGAAAAATCATGAGCCTACCTGGGCTCTTTCACCTTCAGACTTCAAGAAATCGACAGAAGGCAACATAAAATCCGTTGGTCGGGCTCCATAACCAGTCTATCATGGCGGCCAAAGATGCACCCAAAACGCAAAGACACATCAACAAAGAAGATATCCAAAGGGAAAAACATCAAAAATCAGTTAAAATCACAGCTAGGAGGCCCTAAACTTCTTCAAAAATGGAATTAAAACGCTTTTTAATGCTGGTAAATCATCTTACCACTGATTTCTTGGGAGGTTCGACAGAAAAAATGAAGAAAGCAACTTGAGTGTGGCGAATTTCAAGCTCTCCATAGACTTCCATGGCGGCGCCTGTCTCCCAAGCTCTCCTTTAGGCCGAAAATAAAATGATGCAAAGTGATCAGGGTTCAATAGTTTTTCCCTTTTTTCCATTCATAAGCTTGGGTTTTTAGTTAGATATTTTAAGGAAAAATGTTTATGTCTTTAAACATTATAATATATCCCTTAAGAAATATATTTTATGTGTTGGGGTAGGGTTTGAAATTTTTATTAAATTTAAATGTTTTGTGTTTTGCATAAGAAATGTAAAGTTAGTTAATTAAATGATGCTTTATAATCATTTAATTAACTTAACTATTTATTAAATGCAAACATTAAACTGAGGATTACCCCAAAAATGCATGATTAAACAAGGAGTTAATGGTGGAGTTGTTCGAGTCTGATATGCATGGGCGAGTTGATATAAACAAGGTGGTTTTTGCATGTTTTGGTCCACTTTTTGAGGGATTTCTAGTTTAGTTTGAGTACTCCATGGATCAATTATGAGTTGACAGCTAGTTTGAACCTGAGTGAACTCATTTTTGCATGAGTTTGGGTTTCTTTTTGGAGATTTTTGTTTCTACTTGGATTTTGCCTTGGAGTTATCATTTTTACATTGAAAGTAACTTTTAGTTTCATTTTCATGCACTTTTGAGTTGCATCTCATTGTATATATTGGAATTTTTTTATCTTTTTCCTCTACTTCTTGCTTTTCAGCCTTTGCATTCTGCAAGGTGAAATATCTTGTAACTCAACATTTTAGATTTAATACAGTTTTACAGCTTTACAGGTTATCATTTTTGTAGAGTTTCCTTCTTTTCATTATCGCTATTCAGTATTAGCCTTCTCAGATTTAGGAGTTTTGTATTTATTGAATGTTTAAGATGCAAATTTCAAAGCCTTGAATCATGTGCAGGATAGAGAATAAGTTGGCCCTTCCTCATTTTCCTTTATTCAAATGGATATCACCCCTCAATTTGTTGCGAAAATTTTCTAATGTTGTGAATCAATCTGCTCAAAATACACATCACCGGTTTAGGATGATTTGTACTATGATCATCAGGAATCTGGAGGTCTATTTCCCAACTATAGCCTGAAGATCCCACAACGGAATGAATGACACAACCCGACGGCAGCCATCGAATCCTCTTAGTTGCTTGATCCTTGAACCATTTTGGATTCAATCGAGATGCGTGAACACAGCAAATGTGAGCCTTTCTTTATGATGTTCGAGATTTCTCTTTCCATTTCTGCTTCCATCTCCTTACTTGATTTCAAAGATTGTCATGAATTCCTCTTGTTTCCAAATGGATGGCTTGCCACACTAACTTCATCAATGAAATTATGGTGTCTGCTCCAGTGTCGATCAAAGCAACATTATTCGCTGCCCTTTGATCATCCTTAATCTTTGAACCTTGAGGTGAGGATTCGTTTCTTTGGAAGTTCTCGAAAGTTGAGCCAAGACTCACTACCACTTTCTACCTTTTTCTCAAGATCACTTCGAACTTCTTCTTTTGGAGCTTTCTTTCTACTTCAACTTTTGCTTCAAAGGATCAGACCTTCTTTTGCTGGTCAGAAAAATCAGAACTGATCTTTCACCAGCAGAGTATATGTACTCTTAATCTGATTAAACTTTAGCTCCCTTAGGGAAAACATGATCTTGAGACTATTTTTCCCTACCACCCAAGGAAACACAACCCCTTCTCCTTCTGAGTTTTGTGCATTCAGGGTCAATTTTCTCGGATCCAATCTTGTGACATGGGGATCCTCATGTTTTCCCTTTTACAAAAAAATCCTAATAGCCTTTACGTTCTCAAAAATAAATCCCCCTTTGGCTTCTATAATTCTAAGCCAGACAATAATAAATGAACCCCTGTAATTATGAGTCGTTATAATTTTGGATAATAAAATCCCTTTTAAAAGAATGGCTTATAATTCAAGCCTTTAATCCTTTCGGGATTTATTCCTTTAATAATCTTTATGAGTTATTTTAGTTCTTATTTAAGCCCCTTATAATTTGGGCTTAAAGGGGATAATTGTTGAAATACGAGTTTACGGATTTTTTTTCTCTCCTTGTTTTATGGGCAGGGCAAGAGGATTTTAAGGGATAAAATCCCACCATATCCTCCCCTTTTCTTTTAATTTTTAAGCCATATATTTTTTTCTTTAACAATATGATTTAATCCATTTTTTTCCACCATGTCAGTGCCAACTGACTACTCCTACCACATCACCACCTACCACGTCACATGCTGACGTCATCATTTTGACTAAGTTTGACCAAAACTTTGACCGGCCCTATCTTGCTCATACAGACTCTGTTTGATGTGATTCAAAAGATGGCGTCCTTTTCCTTCAAGCTCAATATTGATGAGCCCTTCGACATGACGATGTTTTTACTTGGATATGAGAAGATCAATTTTTCACCCCTTTTGACAACTTGGTTCACCTATTTGACCAAACCTTTGACTATACATAACTTCTGCATTCAGACTCCTTTTGAGCCCATTCAAGTTGTGTCAGGATCGTGTCAATGAGCTCTTTCCAATGATGTCAATTTAGATGAATTTTGAGACTAATTTTTTTTAGGTATTTTAGATCCACCTGGATCAACTGTTGGGCTTGTTGGGTCGCTAGGGATTCTTGTTGTTGCTGCTATTGTTGTGCTACTAAGGCAGCTTGTTGAGCTTGTTTTTGTTGTTGTGTTGTTAAGGTTGCTTGATGTTGTTGTTGTTGTGCTGCTAAGGCTGCTTGATGTTGTTGTTGTGCTGTTAAGGTTGCTTAATATTGGTATTGTGCTACTAAGGCTGCTTGATGTTGTTGTGCTACTAAGGTTGCTTGTTGTTGTTGTTGTGCTACTAAGGTTGCTTGTTGGACGACTTGCTGATAAGCTTTTGTGTTTATGTTTTGCATGGGTTGCGGGTTGTTGATGAGAGGTTAGGGGTTCCCTTGGTTCAGCATTCCTTGCAAGATGGTGGATTGAGATGGAGGAATGTAAGTTTGAGGTCCCATTTGATTTTGCATGGTGAGAGGGATCATGGGGAAAGATGATGATGCCATTAGATATTGTGATGGTAATGGAACATTCAGACCTTGTAATTGATTGAAAGGGTTCCCTTGACCAATGGGTGGGGGGTTCCCTTGTTGTATTTGAGGTGTGATCAAGGTATTACCTTGGTTGATGGGATTCATAACCAAGGTGTTGTTTTGATTTGGATCAATGATAGATGGGTTTGATGTGGATGGTGGATTCACTTGAGTAGCTTGGGTAACCACTTGTTTCGATGAGTCAATGGGGTTTTTGGAACCACTTGTCAAGGGTTGACTTTGTGTGAGGGTGTTAACTTTCCCTTGTTGTCCTACTTGAGGTACTTGGTTCACATTAGCTTGTGTAATATTAGGAACACTTGGGGTATTTGTGGTGAGGGATGAAGATGGCTACACTCAAAATTTCAAGGTCATTGTGGCGTCATGGAATGTAAGTGGTTTTCCAAATGTTGGTGTCCAACTTATGTTTTGGGGAAGGTTGGCAGTTAATGGAATGGTTGTGTTATGAATACCCACAGTTGTGTTTGTTCCTATACATGAAGTGAGACCAATGTTGGTTCCTAGCCTAGTTGCAAGACTAGATGTTAAAGGTTAACTTGGCACAAGGGATGGAGTTGGTTGAATCATAGATGGAATCAAGCCTTGTGTCAATGATTGTGCAATAAAAGATGGGGAAATTGAGGATGTTTCTCTAAGCTTGAGTTGTTGTTTGACTCATGACTTTCTTCCTCTTAATCCAAATGGGCAGTTTGTAATTACTCTATCTCATATGGTCTGATGAGATCAGGGTTCCTTTGATAATAATTGACTTCTCTGATTAAATTTTGAACTCCTTTCAAACATGATCTTGGTTTTCTCCATATTCACTTTTTGATATTTTCTTTAATAAATTTTGGGTCCCTATTAAATGTTGAGATTTGATGTTTGAACTCCTATTGACTCAAATCTAGGAGAAGTCTCTAAGTCTTTTTCAAAACAAAATGAGATGAAAAGGTAGAAGGGGAGTGATACTTTGCAAATGTTTTAAAACACTTCTGAAGAAGTTATTTTTAATTAAAAGGATTTTATCTTCAACAATCTTTAAGTTTTTCAAGATCAAACTAGTTCAAAGATGAAACCAGCTTAACTAAGTGCCATGAAAATGAATTTACATACAAAGTAGTAAATTGGGTTGATTGATGTCTTAAGTTCAAAGTGCTGGTGTATTCAAAAGTTTGCAAAGTTTGGTATGAAGGAATGAACTATGATGAAGGATCCTTCAAATGGACCCAATTTGACCTAGAAAAACTAGCCAAGACCAAGGTCGTGAAAAATTGCTATCCTCTAAATGAAATACATAAGAACTCTTATTGGTAAAATAAGACTCAAATGCTTTGGAAAATAGGACCCTAGATTTTGGAATAGTGAAACTCAATGATTTTTAATTAACTCAAGATTTGCAATAAATTCAATGGTTTTGGAGTCAAGTTTGCAATTTTTCCTTGTCATGATAACGCATAAGGTTTTTATTTCAAAAGGATCAAACCAAAATTGGACTTTATTTTCAAGTATCTTTCTTAAAAGTTTATTTCACCACAAACACTTGTCTTGACTTATGTTTTCAAACTAAATGTTTTTCATAGTTCCCTGTCCATTTTTAAAAGGATGAAATTGCCATGTTGCTTAGGTTAACAAAAAATATTTAATGTAAACCAAATATTTAGAGTCCTATCAAATAAAGCTGGGCAAGTCAAAATCAAGGCATTTTGGTTCCATATTTGCCACTTTGAAATTTTGACGAAGACTGTGAATGTTTGTTTGTAATCTTTGGAACCAAGAAGGGCTTTTGAAACTTCCAAATTTGCATTTTAAAACAATCCACTTGTTAGTCCACGGTCTATCCTCTTGATGAGTTTGGATACTTTCTAAATTATCTAACCACCTTCTTTAGGAGCCTGCCATGTATCCTTTGGAATTGCTTTAAGGATCCGTTGTACCCCAAATAAATTTTTCTGGCATTCTGTGCAAATTGAGCTAAATAGTTAAAATGCCATAGTAAAGTCTGTTTTACAAACAATCATAGAATCTTTGGGTTTCTAAAACACGTGTGCAAAATTCTGAAAATACTTGAAAAACCCCTTGAGGGAAACCCTTAGAAAAGGACTTTTACATCATAAAGATACTTCACGTCCACATTGTCAGAATTGTGTTTAGAAGTTGTCCGCAGCCATTAAACAAGCTCAACGACAAACAATGAAGGAAGTCCTGAAAGTCAAAATTTGACATCTGGAAACAAGGAGAAAACAAAAAGCCAAGAGCCTTTTTCAAGCAAGGGCGCCATTCTTTGAATCAAATTAAAGATGTCCAAAGGTGATTTTGACGTTTGAGTGCTGGCTCAACAGTGAAACAAACTCTAGATCATCCGATGAATAGATCACAAGCAGCTAAAGCAAAAAGAGTCAGGAAATTTTAACGGCAAAGCTAAGAAAAAAGACCCAAAAGAAATCTTGACCTGAAAGCAATGATAAGATGAACTTCATCAAAATGCTGGCGCCAGCAAAAATGCAAGAAGGAGACTTAAAATCCTTAAAAAATGTCAAACAAAGCGAAATAAAAGTCTCACTGCTGACAGAGCAAAACTGCCGGCCAAAACCTGCAACATGCAACTCAATGGATACACCTAAACTCTTTTTCACAAAGCGATTTTTAAATAAATCAAGCAGGCGTCCACTTTAAAGCTCATGACTTCTTATAAAATAATCTTGAAGCGCCTAAAAGACCAAAAGAATGAAGTCGAGACTAGGCGGGATCAACGTTCATAACATAAAACGTGACGGAAATAGCAACGCAACTAAGACCAAGGCTGGCTCGGAAACAAAACACTGTCTTCGCTATCTCAAACACTAGGTGACGCAAGCCTTGATGCCCGAGCAATACCCTTCATTCCTCGAAGCAATCCAATACCATTCCGGCAGAGTAACAATACTGTAAACCAAAGATGGTGAAATGAGGATCAAAGTCTTCCTTTTATATTTCCTGTTGACTTCTCGATCCCTAAACTCCTCTTCAAAGTCAAACCCTAATCTCTTAAAAAGATGGCGTCCTTTTCCTTTTTTCAATATTGACTTTTTAAATAAATTCAATACTTAATAAATGTCCACTTTAAATTTGATTGACTTGGAAAATTATAAAATAATCTTTAAGAAGGCGCCACCCTCAAAAGACCACTTTTCAAAACAAAATGAAGTCATAGACTAGGCCAAGTTCAACGTTAAAAATAGATTAAAACGTGACTTTAATTAAATAGCTTATTTATTTAATGGTTAAGACACTTAGGGTTAAAATTATCAATTACATTATTTAAGCCGCCAGATTAATGTCAATGTAGAGGGGCAAATTAACCCAATTGGTCAAAAGATTAACTATGAAAAACGGCATTTAATTAACAAGAGACTTATTTGTTACCAAAATGGTGAGGATGAAAAGAGGAAAAATGATGTTAGTTACCAATGTGATCCAAGAGACATTTTTATACTCTACACTTACCATCCAAAAGCAAATTTCACAACTGTTTAGAATAAGGGAAGTTTGAAGTATTTTGTTTACGCAGGCCTAAACCACCACTTCTTAGACCTGCATTGTCCTCCCAAGAAATAATGTGTTGTTTCTTTCCTCCACACCAGGATCAAAATATTTTAATATGGATCAATCTTTCCCAGGGATCTAGGAATCTGGAAACCTTTAAAGCTAACTAGAAATTATGCAGTTAGACTTGATTCTTGAATTTTCTTTCTTGGCTAAAAGAGCACCCTTCCACCCAGAAAGTTCCTCTTAGGTTAAAATAATTAATTCCAAAAGGATTCCAATTGTTATTCAACAAATTTTGGGGTTAAATACTAGAGGAAGATTCCCAATGCCTATTCCAATTACTAGCAATCTTCAACTGATATGTTCTGGAGTATTAAGAAAAACATAGTGCTTTTAAAGCTTTCATTTTTGACCAGAAGCCACCTCATATTTTGAAGAATAAATAAATAGATTTTCCACCTTTGCGAAGCTTCTTTTGAATTCAATATCATCCACAAAAGTTGATGCGAGAACAGCTTAACGCAAAGAATCTAAAGGCCTTAAAAGCACCATTGACACTGCCTGAAGTCTCATTTTCCCAAAGACTAGGAGTAATGATCCTTGAAATTTGAATAGGATCTCCTTATTTGGTGTTGTTTAGCTTTAAAGAAAGAAAAAGGTGACCCATAGGAGTCACCCTCCTTACAAGAATAAATCAAAGACCAACCAGTTGCAGAACCCGATCCAAGAATTTCCTGCCTTTACCTATTACATAGTCCTCTAGTTAACAGATCATAGGCTAGTTTAAATCCAGAGCAAAATAAGACCAGGCTTTTATTAACCTAAGAGAAGAATATTCTCATCACCATAGCACTGAAGACGGCGATGCTTTCCTGGAAAAAACCATTTGTTGGGGAGAACCCTCTGCTCTGGACCCTTGTAGTTTAGGGCAATACTTTAGAGAAGTCTATTATATCTTACAAGGCTGATGGGCCTAAAATACCAAAATTACAACCCCAACTTTTGGAATTAACACAATAATAAAGAATTCAAACCTTAAGTTGCCTACTACCAAAAAACATTTAGTGGCATTGATGACACCTCGACAAAATATGAAGTAAGTTAGAAGAATTCGGAAATCCATCCGTTTAGGAGAGCATCCCTTCAAAGGAGAACACAACCAACAGTTTTCCACGCAAAAGGAATACAACGAAACCCAATTTCCTCCTCTGTACCGCTTAGGAATCACATTAAGACTATCTGCGGCAAATAGGATCAAGCGGCAATCCTCAAAAAGAAAGCTTCAAAGAAAGAGAGGCACAGACCTAAAGGATCAAATCTTCCAAATCAGGTTGTCAACAACTTTTTAGAAATACTATTAGAGGATCATGCTTCAAAAATTTGCAGATGGAAGAAACATGATTTTTATCCCCACTCTATCTAGCATAGCTCTACCTTCTTACCCCAACTCCTCCTCCTAGCACCTATTTGCAAATATATAAAGGATAGGACTTCCTGGAAAAGCACAAGAACTCCCATTGGATACATTCTTTGCAGAAGATATCCAACTTGGCCTTAAATCATATTTCTCCCAAGTTATTACCAAAAGAGGAATTATTCCCGATATTAAATTTTGCTTAACAAAAATGGCCTCTTAGCAACTTTAACATAATGAGCCATCAACATCAATATTAACCAATCAACAATTTTTCTCCCAATGGCTAGTCCACATCTTTTCAAATCTAAACGAGAATGACTTTTTACGACCCAAGAGCTCAACATTCAAGGATATAGGAAAATGATCTGAGTCGAGCCTAGTAAGGGCTGAAAGAGAGCAAGCAAAAGAATCCAACCAATCAGGTGAAATAAGAGCCCGATCTAGCTTTACCTGAATGAGAGCATCATCCACACGCTTATTGGACCAGGTATAGGATGCCCCACACATATCCAAATCCAACACTGCATTATCATTGAAATTCATGAGGTTAAAACGATTGTCTTCCACAATCTGGGAGCCCCCAAACTTATCACAATCATTTAGCGGAGTGTTGAAATCCCCCATAACCAGCCAATTCTGAAAAGAGATTTGAGATTTAAAAATGTGCAAGCTCCTCCAAAAATGCTTCCGAGCACATTTCGAATTAGGAGCATAGATGTTAGAAACCACCCAAGAGAACTTATCTCTAGGACTGATAAACAAAGTTGCAACATGATTATCAAAAGCAAATAGAATAGTACCAGAAACCACCTTAGGATTCCAAAAAGTAGCCACACCACCAGAGGCCCCATCAAAATCAAATGTTTGAAAGCCACAATCCTTAAAAAACCTATTCTTAATTTTTTCAACCTTCTCAACCCCCATCTTAGTCTCTTGAATCAAAATGATATCAAGACGACGATCTCTCACAAGATTTGCAAGAAGATCTTGTTTGTGAGGATTATTTAATCCCTAAATGTTCCAAGAAAGGATCTTCATAAAAGATTTTATGAGGAGTCCTTTAGGCCCATGTCAAGCAGAGTCGATTGCAAACCATCATCAATATCAAGTTTGTTCTCCTTCTCTTGAATTTGTTGCAAGATGATCTTCCTTACCTCTTGGCTCTGAACCACAATCCATCTTCAAATGGTTTCTCGTAGCCATACCCACCAAAGTAGAAGTAGGTTTCTTCCTATTCTGAGATTTTAAGCTGAGGGAAAGGATCCCCAACGCTGCCACCAGAGAACTAGGAGAACTACAAACATTGACAAAAGAGGTGAGCACCACCACTTTCTCTGAAACTACAAACTCCACCATTGAACCCAAAAGGCCACCACCTCTAAGGCCACAACTGGCCCTCCACAAGAGAACCAGACATAATATAATCCTCCTTGGAAGAAGAAAAGCATCTAAAACCATCTTCAAAGGGGTTCTCAGGCTCAACCACCACAAGAGCCAAACACTTAACATCTGCCTTCCCCCAAACCTAACACATCCTATTCAAAGAAACCTTCAATTCAACCTTGTAGGATATCTTCACAACGGTAAGAAGACTCCAAAGCAGGGAAAACAACACTCCTTACGAGAGCCTAACTTGACACCAGCCAACCCAACTTCTAAACAACAACACCCAAAGGATAACATCCTCACAGTATCTGCGAAGGCTCAATTTTCAACACATCCCCAGAATCATGGCACCTTCCAATCTCCTTCCAAACTTTTGAGGTGGAATGCCAACATCATAGGACATTTCCGCCAAGTGGCCTACCTCTACAATAAAAATGGCAAAAAGGATGGATTCGAACTAACTACATCCCAAACTCCCAACTTTGAATTAACTTGAAAATGTCGAAAGATTCGTAGCTTTCCCACACACAGGCCATAGACCAACCAACATCGTGGCAACAAATCGGATAGATAACATGCGCCCAAAGGAAAGCATACCTTTAAAGACTTGCTCATCCCAAAATTCAAGAGAGCCCTAGAGCGAACCCACATAAGTGTCGACTCAAAAGAGAAAGAACTCGGGGAGAAGCCTGCCTCCCATTTCTACACCAAGGTAAACTTGTGATAAGCCAAGGCCCACCCCGACTTTCAACAGATTTCCTCACAAGAGAATGGAAAAGAGAAGAAGCCTTAGCAAGAGTCAACCGCAAGACCAATGACAGAACCAAGTTGTTGATTATCATAGCCCTACCCTACCAGAAACTACGTTCCACTAGCGCTTCGGAGAGAAGCCTAGCAATCCAAAATCAACAGTCAGCACTTGCCTACCATCAGGAACAAATCGCAAGATGGTCATCTAACAGATATCCCACCTAGAGCACCTCAAGCCAACCTCCGTTTGTTATCAGGACATTCCCAGAAAAAATTACCCAGATCAGGCTCCACCCAATGGCTCCATTAGAATGACCTCCCAAGAGGTCAACATTAGGATTGAACGCTGCTACAAGTGTCAAAGCACAGACTTACCCCATATCCCCACCTAAGTGGGGAAAACCTTGCAACACTACAATTGGATACCTGGCAGTAGCAGATTGCTTAACTAAAAGAGACCATTACAAGCACAGTGATTGGTGCAACCGAAGAAGGATTAAATGTTCTATACTTATCAGCGATGGGCATATGATGGAGTTCTAGCGTTCAAGCCTAACTATGATCGTTACTCAATAATTAATGGCATGCACCTCCCCTCCAAGTAGGACCCCTCATAACTCTGGCAAGCACCTCCCCTACCTCCCCTCCAAATAGGATCCTTACGAGGAGGGTCCCAACTTGGCATGCACCTCCCCTCCAAGTAGGAATCCTTACGAGGAGGGTCCCAACTCTAGCATGCACCTCCCCTCCAAGTAGGACCCCTCCTTAAGAGGCAAGTCAATGGGTCAAATATATGTAAAAGATGTCTCAAACTATCATTCTCTTGCATTCACTTTAAAACTAATAGAAAATAACAACATGAAAATAATCACTTAACATCTTTTACATATATTTTTTTAAAGATAGACATGCTAGTATAAGCATTCATCAATAATTAAAAATTTGCATTACAATTGTTGCTAATAAACATGCATAATTTTGTCAACACTTAAGTTTTTTAATTTATGCAATTTTGTTTTAGATTTATAATCAAAATCTCTAATTCACTTGTGCATATATTGTTCCTATGTTTCTAAGTTGGAAAGTGTGCACATTTGTATTGTAATAAAGAGGTTAAATTGTTCATTAGTCATAAAATATACAAAATCTTCATGTATCACATACTTGATATTTACTTCTTAACCAAAAAAGGTGCACATTTGTAGTGTAATAAATAGGCTAACTTGTTCATAGAGTCCTAAATTATTAAAAATGTCGTGGAAAAAATGTTTAGTTTTATATTCGTTTTGAGAAACAAAAATATGACAAAATAGTTTATTTTCTATTATATGTCCTAAACCCCCTAAAAAACAAATCTTGCAGATAAAATTATAACATGATGGTCTTAACCTTCAAATGACAAAGACCAGTCAATGGATCCTAAACTAAAACCCCGATCCAATGACTCGTGAAGGATTTTGTGGGTTTAATGACTTAATCTACAACTTTTACCAAAGAGGCTGAGTAAACGATTAGAAGATTATACACCAGAGAACCAGTTTGATTCCAAACCGAGTCTGAAGAAATTTTCAAAGATCGAATGGATTGAATAAGAAAATAAAATAAAAAGTTCACCTTGGTTCAACAGATTTCAATAAAGAATTAGACTTGATTATTACGCGTGGAACATATTCAGCATATTAACATGAAGATTGATCATGAAGAGACTGAGTTCATCATCATGACAGTATATTCAAATTATAACTGTACTCCAAAAAAAGAAAAACGCTATTGTTAGGTTGTGTGAATTTTGTCAGCGTTGAGCAAAGCTGGTGGGGGATCTTCTGACAGCACCAATGATGTCTGAAAAGCTGACAACACCCATAAGCCATCCATTTTCATCAGTGACCCAAACCCGATGGACTTTGTTTGTAATGGCAGCTGCCATGAGAGTTGCCAAGGGAGTGTTTGGTCGGACTGTCACAAGAGGTCTAGTGAGACTCTTGGATGCTAACACCTTGAAGAACTCTGCAATGGTGATTTCTTGATTCAACATCTTTATGTCCTCGAATCCCATGCCTCGGAAATGAGTTGCTGATAGACTCCCCACAAGTTTGCCTCCACAACCCCAACTTGGATATGTACCTGAGCATGTCTCTTCTTCTTGTGGTTCTATAACTGCGAACGAACTGAAAACTTATTCAAGTGCCGCCATGAATCTGCTCAAGAGTGATACTGTAACACAGATTTCATCCAAATGAAGTAGGTACTACCATGAGGATATGGTGTCTCATGATATTCGTGAGCTGGAACTAGAAATCTATGCACTCCTTTGCATAGGAATTCCATTGCATTGATTAGCCTGCAATTTGGAACAGCGGAGAAAATAACATTTACGTTTAGTCCAGTCAACGGATACTGCAGTCTTCAATATCCTTTGTAAAAATAAATAATAACTAGATAATTTAAATGTACACGCCATTGATTTTACATATTTATGCTATGAGACTACACAAAAGAACTTTAAGAAGTACCCACAAATAAGAGAAGTGGAAAACAAAATACCTTGTATTTGGATCAACTGTCCAGAGTAATCTGCTTTCATTTGTCTGACCAATTATATCTGCAACAGGAGTTTGTAGGGAATTCTCAGCATCGCTCAATTTCTCCCCAATATGCAGCACAACATCAAAGATTGAAACTATTCCCTGCTTTCAGTCAATTGATTATTAATGATTAGCACAGGAACTGCATATAGACTTGGTTGACACATCACTTCTTACAATCAATCTATACCAAATTGTTAACATCCACCTACAATTTCTTTGATTAAAATTTTTATTCAGATGTTCAAATAAAAGTGATAAGTGTAGTTAAGATAATCTACGAGACCAAGCAAGAAGTTAACTGTCACAAAGGATATACCATCTGCATACAATAATTAAAAATATAACCACAGAAAAAACATAATGAACAACAGCAATAAAACACTCTGCATATTATTCATGAATAGAGTTTACAAATTTATAGATCAAGCAAACTAAATAGTATTCCTATCAAACTGGTAAAGAGTTTGACAGCACATTGCAACTATCACCAGCAAACTACAATTGATCTACAGTTAACTAAATATTATTGACACAACTGAAACACTAACTGACATGCAATTGACACATCTACATTGTGTTGGAGCTTATATTCCAACACCCCCTCTTAATGCTACAACGTTACCTCAAGTTTCCAGGACGGGGGTGGCAGGGGATGGCGGGATGAGTCCCCAAGTTTCCGGATTTTGAGGTCAAATTTGGGGACGGCTATATAAATATAGGGAAAATTAAAAATTTTAAATATATAGGAAAATTTTAAATATTCATATGAAAACATGGATAAAGCATCCATAATGAAATATTCCAAGCCAATTTTTTTTGTTTTTTCAAATTTCAAATTACAAATCAATGCACCCGTTAAGGTTAGCAGCTAAACCAAAACGTGTTGAAGCAACTCTAACCAGAATGTACACCAGGATCCCGATGCGGGCAAGGTGTGAGCATTGGTCAGAGGATCTTAATCAAAATAATTATGCAGGAACTCTAACCAAGAATGGCGCCGATGATGGCGAGCATATGGTCAGAGGGTCTTCTACACTAAGTACTGAAAGGGAACTCGACACCAAGTATGTGCTACCCAATCCCGTATGGAGTTGAGGCGACCATATGGCGGAGTATTACAAAATTACAATGCTTGAAAGAACTAACTGAAAATGCTGAAAGTACTCAACACCCAGAATGTGCTTTCTGACCCAGAGTGGGAAAGTAGCTACCATAGGGCGGAGATGTATCTATTACAAAACAACTTCACAATGAAAGAGAGCATTACAAATCAGAATTGAGCATGACTGAAAATTACTGCCAGTACTACTGTCAGTTTACAAAGTGATGATCATTCGCCTGCCAATAGCTTAGGAATTTGAAAGATTAACATTACATCATAAAGAACTCTCCTTAGCTTGATTAGAAGTGCCAAAACAATAAACCTCTCAATGATCAAAATACTAATTCTGTTTTTTCACAAATCTGCACTTTTAAATTAATAACTAGCAGTCTATGAAATCACTCATATGTTCATGTCTCTCACATAACTCATCTGATTGACTTGAAGCAAAATGCAATATTCCCTAAGAATGATGGCGCCTAGACTAAGACACTGAAAACAGATCAAACAGCCATGTATTATTTATGCACGGATTTCAATGCAACAGCAAGTGGTACGCCCTCAAGGAAGGGCGATCTGCTCTTAAAAATCACTGTCTTCTCTAAAAAATCTGCAAACTAGAGGAAGGTGACGCCTAGCCTTGACAAAGACAATAAGACTACCATAACAATATTTTTGTTGTTTTTTGACTTATGAGCAAAAACTCAAATCTGCTGTAGCTAAACAATGCAATATTGAAAACCTCTAACATGCAAAACTGATCTAACAATGCACAAGCTGAATACAATGCTCAAAAACCAATGCAAAACTCACAAATTACGCTATCTCATCACTAGTTGTTGTATTGCAAGCAAGAAGCAATGCCCGAGCTAGGAGGCCTTCATTCCTCGAAGCAATCCAATACCATTCCGGCAGAGTAACAATACTGTAAACCAAAGATGGTGAAATGAGGATCAAAGTCTTCCTTTTATAATTTCCTGTTGACTTCTCGAAACCCTAAACTCCTCTTCAAAGTCAAAACCCTAAGATCTTTCAAATGATGGCGTCCTTAACTTCAAGCTCTTATTGACTTTTTAAATACTTTCCTTACTCAATATTGCAGATCTTTAAATTTGATTTGACTTTGGAAAATCTTCTTGAAGGCCCACCCTCAAAATGTCACTTTTGAGAACAATATGAAGTCAATAGACTACCCAAGTTTCAACGTTAAAATATAAGTTCCAGTTGACTCTTTGTTGACTTTCAGTTAACTGAAGTAGTTTTCCAATTAACTGCTTGTTCCCTCTTTTTAGGAATAAATCTTGCTAATTGATTGGCAAGAACTCATTGTTAACTCAAGGATATTTTGGGGTTGCCCACTCCTTTGAGTTCTATAAATAAGAGTCTTAGGCTCATTATTTGTTTAACTTTTACTTGCTATGCAAAATTGCTGCGCCATTGTTGCCAACAGCTTTGAAAGCAGATATTTGTTCACTCTTGGATGAGAGTTCGTTGGACGATTGTAATTGTGCATGATTTCGTGCCTTTGCTTTCCCAACTTTTGTAGTTCGTTGATGAAGCATTGAAGAAGAATATCAGAAGGCGCTTGCATTTTGATCATCTTATTTGAGTTATGTCTACGTCTTGTGTCTAATAACTTGTTGTCTCATTTCCCTCCTCGGATAGGAGTCCCTCCTCCTTGGATATTTGTTATTGACAAATTATCGTTTGGTGTTGTTTAATGTGTTGACTTCCAAGCTATACTTTGGATAGGAGTCCCTCCTCCTTAGCAAGCTCGTTGGCCAAGGCATCGTAAATCTGTTGTTTCTCGTGAACTATTTCCTAGCCCATACCTCGGATAGGAGTCCCTCCTCCTTGGCAGGTTTCAGATCTAGTTTACCGTATAGAGCGTTTGCTTGTACCAACCTTATCCCGGCATATACCCGAGAGTTCAGAGCCTCGATCATATTCTCAGGAGACGGCGAATTCAGGTGATCCAACCAACCCATTCCCGCTCCTTTACCCTCATGCTCTGTTTACCTTGAAGGTATTGGATAGATAGAAGCTAGTTAGTCGTAGTTAAGATCTGCAGAAACCAGAGAAAAGCTTAGCTACGGCGCATTGTGTTTGTGCACCCTTGTGTCCTGCCGCTGAAGCATAAAATGATAGGAACTTTAGTTACATTTCCCTTCCCTACGCATTGCTCCCAGCAGAGAGGGACTTCTCCTCTTTAAACAACGAAGAAGTGTTGCAAAACATTTGAAATAGCTGAACGTTTACAATCAGCACTCCAGAGGTGCTAATTTAAACGCCAACAGATTCTAATGGTTTCAGATAGTTTTTGATATCTCCATTGCACAGATAAACATCGTATTGAATTTTTGGAAGGTTCAATAAGGGTCTTTTACTTGTGTTTTCAACATAACCCATTATGTAACCTTCTATGACTATCTTTTCTAAGGTTTGACTGTCCTCATCTTGGTAAGCTCTGCCCTTGATCTGTCCGTTATTGCACAGTCTTTACCTTTTGTACAGACTTTAACAGTCTTATTCACAACCCTCTGTGATCAAGGTAACTACCCTTTATGACATGGTCATTGCCCATTGTTATTGCCAGTTGAGGACTGTTCATCATTCATGAGTGACAAAATCTCATCATATTTTTTTTGTTTTGACCATGCTTTGACGTGGGGGACGGCCGGCCATCCCCAGGACGGTCAGCCGTCCCCTTTTTCCCGTTGACCGTTTCCCCGCTTCAAGGACGTTTTCAAGTTTTGAAAAAAAAGGGCACGCCAGGGGACCGTCCCCTAGCCGTCCCCCTATACCCAGGACGTCCCGGGGACAGGGACGGGCCATTTTAGGAGGTGGACGCATCCCTGGGTTTCTCTGCTAAACTGATTTACTACAAAATAATAGGAAATACATTATGCAGAAGATGTTCTTTGTGAATAGTTCTCAGACTAGTAAGAATTCTTCAAGGTGCTCCCAAGCATAGTCACCTAGTTGTATTCCAAGTTCCCAACATCATTGGACACCATTTGCACATGAAGTGTCTCATCACTCTCGTAAAGGTATGATGCTTGAACTTCCAAATTTCAGATCCCCCTCTGAAACTATTGGACATCAATCCTCACATGCATGTCTCGTAACCCCAATGAGGTATAGTTTCTCTGATCCACAAGCACCTCAAACTATTGAGCATCTATCTATCCTTGCCTTCAAAATATTGACCTCTTCAAAATAGAACAACTACCTCATCTTCGATGAAATCATCATCATCATCTGGTGGTTTTTCAACAACAACTGTCATTCTTTCAACTCTTACAGCTGCGACGGGCTACTAAATAGTAGTTGGATTTACACTCTCAAATAGCTTATGCTATGCACTAACAGTCACCTTTATTCTCTCTCTTATAGGTGGTTCACAACGATCCAGTAGAGAGCAGATTCAACAACAATGCATGGCCTTTTCCATGCACCCCACACAAGATCCTTTCGAACACAAGTCAACCCAAGTAGAGCTTTCCCTCCGATAACTGCATGCTTGAGATCTTACACTAAATTATCCACAACAATAATACAATATTTGATAAAATAATCTTTAGAGACTTCACTCAAGAAATCTTCAGCCTACAGGTGCAGCAGCAACAGCTCTTCCAATCACAAGTCACTCAAAATCCATGAGTTGTCTTGGCTATACCGATGGGGCTCTAGGTCAGTGAAAAGAGGCTAAGAATGCATCCTTCAACATATTTACACTCACATTTTCCATTACACCCTATATATCCACGAAAGCAGGGGGAACACACAATCTTAACTCAAGCTTATGACATTTCAAACTTCATATGCTTCTACAACTTTAACAGGGAAGAAAGGACAGCTATGTTGGAGTATGAGTGTTGCAGCTGTAGCAGATCGAGCTGCTTTGATACCAAATTAAAAATATAACAGCAGAAAAATCATAATGAACTGCAGCAATAAAACACTCTGCATATTAATCATGAAATAGAGTTTACATATTTATAGATCAAGCAAACTAAATAGTATTCCTATCAAACTGGTAAAGAGTTTGACAGCACATTGCAACTATTCCCAGCAAACTACAATTGATCTACAGTTAACTAAATATTATTGACACATAACTGAAACTCTAACTGACATGCAATTGACACATCTACATTGTGTTGGAGCATATATTCCGACAACAATTTCTTGCCCCGACATTGTTATGTTTTTTCGTCTCATGTCCTGAAAGAATTTTGATATTTAGGAGGCTTGACCCTATGGTATATTTGAATTTCCTCATAAACGATCAACCCAACCACCGACTGAGAATGCAAGGTTTTTGTTTGTTTTGTTTGTTTTTTATTTTTTTGTGGATTTTTGCAAATAAAGAGAAATTGCGATTTTGCAAAGAAATGCTTGGAAAAATAAAATAAAATACCAGAAGATTAAATATGACAGAATACAGCTTAGAATTTGATGCCAGATGGTTTATTGATCTTCCAGAATAATTACAACTGCGAGATTCAAACATTCAAGTAAAAAGGCAAGCTATTTATTGAGAACCTGAATAAGCTTGTAGGCACTTGAACAAAAGCATGAGATGGTACGGCTGAATGAGAATATGCAATCTCCCACCTCGAAATTGATGCAAAGGCTCCAAAAACCCTAAGCGTCCAAAATGAAGAAGCCAAAAGACAAAAAGGCAAGGCGTCCTAGCTTGCAGGAATAGTACAGCCCTTGCTGCTATAAAAGTACAGCCCAAACCAGCATTTAATAATTTCGTACTTTCTTGAAATGTGTGCTAGATGATAAGGAAATAGCCGCCCCTGAATAGGAAACCCTTTTGGAGAAGTTCGATCCAAATCCTTGATGAAATACTTCACAATAAGCTCTGTAATGACCTCTGGATGAAGCCACTCAACTGACAAGCTTTAACTGGTATCTCACAGTCTCAGTATGTCTGATTTTGAAGAGGGAACGTTCTCCAAAACCCAATGATTTGCAGAAACCCTTGTTTCACTAACCCCAATGCTCTCAGAGAGAAATAAAGACAAATTAGAATAATCATGAATGAATGAGTTCGATTTACCTTTGTGAAATATATAACTCTTCCCAAAAAATCGACCCCTTCTCAAAAAGCAATTAATGAGCATTTAAAAATATTAATTAAATCACCCTTTATTGACTTAGGCAAAATAATTAAATAATGGTGTCCCTTATTGATGAGTAATAAAATACTCATTTAATATTATTCGCCTCTTTATTATAAAGTATCAATACTTTATAATTTGCCATTAAATAATTATTTTAATTTTTCATTAAAGTGACTTTATATTATAAAGTCAAATTAATAAACCTTTAATAATTATTAACTGCCCCAATAATCACTGTTTGCTCATCAATTCATCAAACTGGGTCGAAACTGAGCTGACCAACTGAATTAGGTGCCCGGCCAGAAATAGTAACCCCTGTCCGCCTGACTTACTATAAATAGTAAGTACCTAAAAATCACTCTGTAAGTGCATGCCAAGGCCTAAACCTGAATCAACTGCTAGAGTAATGTTCCCAAACACAGGATAACTGCCATGGATAACCCTCTAATCAAATTTGTCAGCCTACGAGGGTCACAATGATAGGCTCACTCTTCAACAAACAATGTCAGCTAAAACGGGAACATTACATCACTCAGCTGTCATAAAGAGGAAATAATTGCAAGAAATCATTTTTAAAATGAACATCTATGTTAGAGCTCTAATTCTCTTTGCTAACTTTAATCTTTTTACTCTTTCACAGTTAAGCTAACATTCTTTCTAGAGGCTATAACATCTTAACCAGTCCTTGTCACTGTCAAGTCCTACAGAGATCCAGTTTTGTATTTAGTAGCTTCCTCTTCATTCAAACGAAAGATGTGATGCCAAACTTGTTAGGCCAATATTTAGGGAGAAAATTTTACTCAGCTGAACTATGTGATAAGAAAGTTCCTCCAACCAGCAGAGCCTTGATAAAGAAACAAAAGCGTCTCTTGTTCCAAGTCATCTACCAGGATCCTATTGAATTCATAAAGTTTTGGTGAGCTTCCTCTTCTTCAGATTCAAAGTAACAAGTTTTAATTTCATCAAAAGTTTGAGAGCATAAATGATATGCTGCAACTTTTTTTATAGCTTGCAAGTCAAATTATAAACATATATGGCAAGATTGGCATCATGATAGTACAACAGTCTTCTTTGAATATAACACATTTTAAGATTGCAAATTTCTCCCTTGCATCAAGTTTTTGAAATTTATTGTAAGGCTTGCCAGAAATTCAATCATTTGTGTTCATCCAAACATTGTCAGCATTCTTCTTCCTTTCTGCTTATAATTTAGTTGTGTTGGAAAAAGATTGATCATCAAAATGACAAGACACTTGGTGGAGGCAGCTTAGGATACAAACTCACCTCAGTGTCAAGTCACACTATGTCTTACTGTTTAGAAAAGAATCATGAGGTCAAACTATATGTAATGTCCCTTTTTTACTCCCATGGTGTGGGGTCCATTTCTGTCATCCACAGCTATTTAGTGAATGGACTGTCAACATAGTAGGCATAGTTGGAATTGTAGTTACTTTGAGTTAGTTGGGACTGGATTAAAGGTGGACACATGGTCACTTAACTGCTCGGGATTGCATCGATTGAGAAAAGGCTTTGATAGTTAACTGTTTGGAACTGCCTTAATTTGAGGGACTGATTTGTTAGATTGAGAAAAGGCTTTGATAGTTAACTGTTTTGAACTTCCTTAATCTGAAGGACTGATTTGTTAGTTAACTGCCTAGTTTGGGGAGTTAGACTTGTAAGTCAACTTTGCCCAATTATTTCCAACATTTGAAGGATATCTTGCCTCTGATTGAGGTGTGCTAGGAAAGGAGAGCTTGAGTTATGGACTTGAAATCTGATAAAACAAAAATCAGTTCTTTTCTTGGGCTGTACATTGTGTTTCAGCAGCTGTGGCTTGGAGACAAAAGCCTTCAAGTGTAGAGATTAGACTTCTTGAGGACAGAAGCCCTTAAGCAGTAGGCCAATATTCAGACCGGCATCTGGAATACCATTAGTGTCCAATTCTGCATGTCAGTGTGTTTGGCAAGCTATATTAGTTTGATGAATCTCAATTTTCTTATGTACTATATTAAAGAAATATAAAAAAGTACAAAAAATCTATTGTTGCTATAGTATTTCTGGATTTATTATGTGCATTCAGTATAGATTATTATAGTGCTATCAAGGCTAACATCCTGCTACCCTATGTATCATGGAGGGGATTTTGAGAATTCCAACAAAAGGAAAGAAGGTAGATCTTTTTCAAGACACACTAATGGAAATTTGGAGGAGCCAAGATAGAATGATCGAGCTACTGAAATGAAAGTTGCAGCTTTAGAGTAGCATGTTAAATCAAAATTTGGATAGAACATCATAGAGAGAAAGAAGCTCAACTACAAAATTCCAAATAACCGACCAGCAGTTAGTCCCATTCCAAAGCTTGCCAAACCCATGTTCTGGTAAAAAGATGAAGAAACAAAACCTAAGACAATCACTACAGAGAAGATAGACACAATCTTTGAGCAGTATCAAAGTAAAGCAGAAGGTTTCAAAGCTACAATCTCTTTTCTTAATTACTTGGAGATACTTGACAAGGTGCCTCAAAATTGGAAAGGGTAGAATAGTAGCCAAAAAGGTAACAAAAAGAAGTTGAAGAAGAAGGTGAACAAATTGATGCCCCTACTTTTGATGGTAGTAGCAATGACTTCTTGCACCAAGAAAGTGTTCTTCTGAATGCACACAATCAGAAATCAACTACTAAATATAGTTTTGATGGTAGTTGAAGTAGAAGGTGAACAAATTGATGCTCCTACTTTTGATGGTAGTAGCAACGACTTCTTGCACCAAGAAATAAGTGTGCATATTTAGTTAGCTATACACTACAACATAAATCTAATTTTTTCCATTTATCTCAAGAAGGCCTATCATGAAATCCATGAACACACCTTCCCACTTCTAGTTGGGAATAGGCAATGGTTGTAGCACTCCTGTACGAAAAACATGCTCTAATTTATTATGTTGGCAGCTTGTGCACTCCTTAGTATGTTTGAAAACATTTTCCTCAAGGCCCTTCCAAGAGAATATTTCTTTCATCTACCTATAAGTCTTGTAAAATCCTGCATGTCCAGCCATTGGTGCATCAAGCAAGGCTCTCAAAATCTTCTCCTTCATCTTAGATTCAAGAACCAGGAAAATTCTGTTTTTATGTAAAATGAGATGATTTGCTACTAAATATCTATCATCCTTCACACCTTTATCTAAAATATTAGTAGCAACAGTGATCTTAGTATATTTTTCCATGATATAAACCTTCCAATCAGCAAAAATAGCAGAAATAGAGTAGAGAGTAGGCATTTGAGAGAGAGAGCATCAACAACTAAATTCTTTCACCCCCTCATGTTCTCTATATCAAAATAATAAGATTGAAGCATACCTATTTTGTTGCCAACCATTCAAGTCAAAAAAGAACTTCATACTATTATGAGTTTTCCTTGCCACAAATATTCCATGGACTAAGTATTTCCTAAATTCATCCAATGCATGCACAATGGCTACCGCTCCTTGTTGTAAATAGCAAAAACCTTTCTAAATAATTCAATTTTTTTCTCTCAAATGCTATGTGGTATCCCTTTTGCATTAACATTGCTCCAATTCTTTCTCCTAAAGCATCACATCTTACAACAAATAGTTGTGATAAATCTAGAATAGCAAGCTTTGGGTATGAACTTGTTACCTTGAGTTGTGTAATTCAATGTGAAAGCTCACCTTTTAGTCATGTCAATTAGAGTTCTACCATATATGAAAACCCCCTAACAAATCTCTAGTAGTAACTACAAAGGCCAAAGAGCCTTCTTAACTACCAATGTAGTAATAGTTGTCTAATCCAAGATGGCTTGGATCACCTGTTGATTCACCTAAACATCTTGAGCACTAATGACATGACTCAAGTATAAAATATCTTTAACCAAACTCACATTTGGATTCCTTTGAAAAAAGAGCTATTGTTCTAGAATTCCACGGATTATATCCAAGCACCTAAAGTGATTTTCCCAGGTCTTACTATATATCACTATATCATCAAAGAATACTAAAAAATATCAACTACTATTGAAGACCTAATTCACGGTTGAATAGAAAGTAGCTGGAGTGTAATATGCTGGCTAAAAATTTAAGCCAAATTTTGCAATTTTCACAAGTTATGGTGCACCGGCATTTTGTCAACACTTTGCATGCAATCAAATTTGGGGTATTTCTGAGTACAAACACTGAGAGTTGTTTTTACTAAAATTTAAAATCATGAAGCCATCATAAATTCATAGCATTGTTCATAGAACTAACATGGACATTTTGTCAAACAGTTTGTAGCCAATAGTGTTTCAGCATATTTTCATAAATAGCCACCACAAAATTACTTTGCTCAACTGCAATTGCTGGAAACAATTTTTCTTTACACCAATTACTAAATAATGTTCATACCAACTATCAAATTAGAATTATATGTATTGCTGTTGCAGTTTGTTACAACTAGAAATTCCAAACTAAACTGATAAAACCACACAAAAATATAAATATTGTTAAATTTATTTTGCAAACCTATAACTAAGAAACCTGATATACATTCATTAGCTCTTAAACATTAATTTATCCCTCTTTGATCTGTACAGCACCCCATAAATTAGAACAGTTCCTTTAAAAGGTGGTATGACAGCATTCACAAAGTTTTGACTTCCTAAAATAAATGTTGCACTAATTTATTGCCTTGCTGCTGCTAGTATTAAGCATTCCTTAGGCAGCACTAGGTATTGGAAAGGCTATTAAAGCCTTTATAATATTTATCAATCCCCCTTTATAATATTTATTGCCTTGCTGCTGACTTTAGAATATATACAGCTTCTTTGGAGCTGGAAAATGGTATGGTTGGGTAATACCCAGCTGGTGCCAATATTTATTATTATTTTTATTTATTCACTTCTGCACACACTGCACTTATATTTTATGAATCTTTCACCATTCACACACTACGAATATAAATTTATTATTTGCCTACAAATCTCAATAAATTTATAGTTAGGGACTCCAAAGCCGACAACTGTAAATAAAATCTCTTATTCCTCCGTTTAAACACCAATGTGAATCTTGAGTGAATCCACCATAGATTTGATTAGGGAGAAATCTTTCATCTCCGAATCCAAATACCTCTAGGGCTTTCGTCCAAGGGTTTGTAGTTGAACTTGCAATCCAAACTTGAAATGAGAGAAATAAAATGTCCAAGATCTGCTAATGAGCCCTTCATTCCTCTTTTATAACTTCCTTGGGAACTTTCCAAAAATTTTAATTAAAATAATTACCTTTTGGCCCCATAAAGTGACTTTATTTTATTTTCGCTTTTTAATTAGTCACTTCATAAAATTAATTAAATAAAGTCACCCACAATAACTTAAGGTAACTTAATTTAATTAATTAAAAATATTCCCTTATTCAATTCTCCAAATTAGCCTCCGAGAATAAAATAGGCTAATGACATGTCTTTGAACGCCTGACATGTCTTTGAACGCCTAGGGCGAAGAAAGGGACATTATAGTTCTCCCTCCCCAAAATTGCTTGTCCTCAAGCAATTATAGATTTGGGTGGTGAAGAATCTACTCTCCTTCCCATGTGGCATCTTTTGCAGACAAATCCTTCCATCTAACCAAATACTCTTGAATGCTCATGTTCTTGAGCCTCATCTCCTTTACATTAATTATCTCTTCTAGAATCAAAACCAATTTTCCCTCCTCACCCAATGATGGTGGCTCTATTGAGGGTGTAATGTGCTTCCCTAGTTCCTTTCTAAGGCAAAAAACATGGAACACATTGTGAAATTTGCTATGCTCCGATAGCTCTATCTCATAGGCAACCTCTCGAATCCTCTATAAAACCCTATAAGGACCATAAAATTTGGTTTTCAATTTCCCACACCACTCCTCTTGAGTGAGGACTATCTATAAGGCTACAACCGAAGGAATACCATATCTCCAACCTCAAAGGACTTCTCATTTTTGTGCATGTCTGCATACATCTTTTGCTGATTTTGCGCTTTTTGAATGTTTTTTTTCAAAGCCTTCATAATGTTTTGATGTTCCTACATCCAATCCCTAACCTAGGTGCTCTGCTACCTGCAATCACCAAGTCTACAAAGGGGTGGCATCATACCCGTTACCTATGCTCATACGATAAGTGATGTTATAGCAATGCTCACCTAGATGCAACCATTTGACCCAAGCATTCTGATGGCCAGCCACATAATTCCTTAGGTACCCTTCCACCCACTTGTTTACAATTTATGTTTTCGTGTCTTTTTGTGGGTGATAACTCATGCTTGAGGTCAACTCTGTTCTTGCCAATTTGAAGAGCTCTTGCCAACAAACACTGAGAAATTTGTCATCTTGATCACTAACTATGTTTCTTAGCAATCCATGAAGTCTAAACACCTCCCTAAAGAACAAATCTACCACCTGTGGTGCCTTATATTTGGAGGAAATAGCAAAAAAGTGTTTGTATTTAGTCAACATGTCCACCACAACATAAATGCAATCTCTTCCCTGCACCCTGGGAAGCCGTGTTATGAAGTCCATCGATATACTCTCCCATTTCTAATCAGGAATGGGTAAGGGCTGCAATAGACCAGCTGGAAAAGTATGATTGGACTTATTTTGTTAATAAACTTCACATTCCTGGATATGTCTAAGCACACCATCCTTCAATCTCTTCCAATCAAATCTCTCTTATTTGCCGATATGTTTTGAAGTACCCTTGATGGCCTGCTAGGGGTGTATCATGTGCAGCCCTAAGAATCTTTTCCTTCATTTTTGATGTAGGCACCAAATATATTATGTTCTTATAGTGGATAATATCATCAATTACTTTATATCGATCATCCTGAATCTTCCCATCCATAATCTCACATGCAAAAGTGTTCTTAGAATACTCAACTAGAAGACAGGACTTCCAATCTACGAAAATCTCAAACATAGCACACAAAGTGGGATTCCTAGACAAAGCATCTGCTACCACAATCTTTTTTCCTCTAACATACTAGATATCAAAATCATAAGCTTGTAATTTGGTTACCCACTTTTGTTGTCTCTCATTTAGATCCTTTTGTCAAAGGAAGTATTTCAAGTTGTTGTGATCAATCCTCACCACAAACTTTCCTCCAGCTAGATAGTGTTTGAACTTAACCAAAGCGTGCATTATAGCGAGCATCTCCTTGTCATATGTAGAGTAGTGTTTCTCAACATCCTTGAGTTTCCTACTTTCATAAGTTATGGGGTGCTTATTCTGCATAAGCACAACTCCAATCCCCTCTCTTGAAGCATCACACTCAAGCACAAAAGGTTGAGAGAAATCAAAAATTTCCAAAGCAAGACAAGTGCTCATTACCTTCTTAAGATGATCAAACACTTGCTTTGTTGAGTCTAACCAAGAGAAAGATCCCTTTGTCAAATATGTGAGGGGTGCGGTTAGCTGAGAAAACTCCTTCACAAACCTCCTGTAATAACTAAACAATCCAAGGAAGCATCTCAAATGTGTCACAGTCTTTGGCGAAGGCCAATCAAGTATGGCCAGAATCTTTTCCTGATCCACCTTGACCCCATTGGAACCAATCACATGACACAAGTATAGCACCTCTATCATCCCAAATTCACATTTGGATGCCTTAGCAAACGAAGATTGAGCCTCCATAATACCGAAATCTCATCAATATGTCTAAGGTGGTCTTCCCAAGTTTTTTTGTAGATCAATATATCATCATAAAACACAAGAACAAACTTATGCAACTACTTGTTGAACACACGGTTCATGCAAGACTGGAAAGTAGCAAGAGCATTAGTCGATGCAAAGGGCATAAACAAGAACTTGTAGTGTACATAATGGCACTTGAAAGCTATTTTATGTATATCCCCCTCCCACAATCTAATCTGATGATACCCAAATCAAAGATCAATCTTAGAGAAATAGACCGCACCATGAAGTTCATCAATGAGTTCGTCGATCCTAAGAATCGGGTGTCGTTAATTAATACACATCCTCATTGTCCCCTCCTTCTTGACCAGTACTACAAAAGAAGCAAAGGGACTCGAACTAGGCCATGTGCCCCATATCAAGCAAATCTCAAATGGCCTTTTCTATTTCTTCCTTGTGCCTCATAGGGTGGCAATAGGGATTAGTAATCACATGATTAGCTCCCTCCTCAAGCTCAATCACATGCTCAAATCCTCTCTTTGGTGGTCTACCTAGAGGAATATCGTTGAGAACCACACTATGCTTGTCCAAAATAGACTAAATATCCACACGATATGTCTTCTTTTTATCCAAAGGATCCTTAGAAGAAATGAGGCATTGGGATGCCCAAGCAACCTCACCATGACAAAAAAATGCTCTCCATCCTCTAGTTGAAACAATCCTGGGTGCACCATTTGACATGCCACAAAGAACAACCTTCTTAACATTTTCTCTAAATTTCAACTCCACAGTCTAAAATTTCTATGAATATTTATCAAATGACTGCAACCATTGAAACCCCAAAATAACATTAGTATCCCCAATCTCTACCACTTAGAAATCAATTGAAATTGTATAGTTGCCTAAGGTAATACTCAACTAGGGAACCCTCTTAGCACAAGTCATGATAAACCCATTTGCAACCATCACACTAAAACCCTCAAAGTCCTCCGCCTATAGGCCTCTCAGACATCAAGGCCTCATCTATGAAGTTGTGGGTCGCCCCACTATCCATCAATATTGTAACTTGCTGCCCTTGTAAAACTCCTCTCACCGTGAAAGAGTTATACTTAGGAGTCCCTAAAAGTGTAGTAATAGTGCCTCCCTTAACACCCCCTAAAGTGTGCTCCTTTGTATCAACCTATTCCTCCTCCGAGTCACTTAGCTCACTACTTGCTCCCTTTTCCACATGCTCATCTTTGTTGTCTGAAATCACCTCATTGTAATGTACTTTTCCTTTTCCAAGCCACCCGTGTTTTGGTTCCCATGGTTCCTTACTAGAGAAACATAAATTATTCCTCCTCAATTCATTGTTGGCCTCCTCTGACAAGCTTGGCTTTTTATGCCACTCCTTTTGGAAAGGTCCTTTGTCTTTCTTAGGTAGGGGGAACTTAGATTGAAATATTGCTTTTGGAGTTGAGAACTCCATGTTCCTAGCCCTCTTAATAACATCCTAAAGAGTGGGAGGATCAAAGGCCTTAACCTAACCACAAAGAGGTTCTAATAACCCCTCAATGAAGAGTACTATCAACCTTCTCTTTGATGCATCTAGAACCATAACAACAAGCCTTTGAAAATCTACAATGTAAGCATAAATGTTACCACTTTGGTTCAATTGTGCTAACTCCCTAAAGTGCAGCAATGGATCATCAAATCTATCTATAAGCTTTTGGCTGAACTTAGCATAAGAGTTAATTAATTTATGTCCCTGTCTTACTAATCTGTGATGCCACCATTCGTGAGCCTCACTATCCTAGTGCAAGGTAGCATACGTGATAGCCTCATTTTCGAACATAGGGTTTAATGAGAAGTAAGTGTCCATTTTTTTAACCCATGATGTAGCTATGCATTTGTTGGAGTCATGAAAAGAGGGAATAGAGAGCTTACCCAACCTCTTTTGTAAAACTTGGCTATTAGGAACCCTATCTCTTCTAGGCCTGTTCCTTAACTTGAGCTGACAAAAATCTTATAAAGACATAGTAGCATGAAATTCATCACCTAATGCCTCATACTCATGTAACCAATCTATAAAACGTTCTTCTACATTTTGTTGGTTTCCTCCTATTTCAGCATCATTTTGCAAGAAAGTAGGCATCAAGGGTCTAAAAGTAGCTCCACTAGTAGCCCGGGAATGGTTGTTAACAAGTATGTTTGTGTGACTACCTTCCCCATTTTTCCATGAGTGCCATTGTTTCCTTCATTGGTCTGATTTGTGTTGTGAGATTGTTTAGCTTTATTGAGATTTTGTGAGTTTCAACAACTTTGTCAAATCTTCATCTTTGGTGTACCACCTGTTAGAGATAGGTTTTAAATTTAAAGCATATCCTTCCTACTCTTTTCCTTATCATTTTTTCTTAGTATTTTCAAGTTATTTTAAGGGGAACCGGCCCATAATCTGGAGGTCCATTTCATTCCCAGGTCACCCACAACCTCGAAGTGTTCCCATGTGTCAATAGGTTGATACAGTTCATAGCTTAGCAAGGGTGCAAACCTTATTTGACAACAATTTTTGGCATGCTTGGTGGGACTGAGAGCTGTTTTTCAGTCCTAAACCAGAATTATCATACTGCTATTTGGTATGTGCAACAGAAATTGCAGTCTTTAAGAGACAAATTTTAGCATACTTGGCGACTCCAAACTCAGATTTAGCAATTCCAGTGCATTGCTGCTCATGAGAAGAGTGCAGATTAGGAGTAATTCAGTTGTTTTTGAGTATTTGCAGTTGTCAGTGCCTAGAAGAAGGGGGAGGGAAGTCCAGAAGGTTCAAAAGACAGTTGTTTATTTCAAAAGATCCAAGTCAAATCCTTCTGTGAGAAGCCATACTGTTGTTCTTGTTCTTATTGCTGAGAGCATCCCAGTTACAATGATTCCAGCAGTGAGAAATCAGCCATTTGTTGCCTTTAACCAAGGCAGCTCACTAAATTTGGTTCAGCATGACGAAATTCCTGTTGCTGCCTTGAAAAGCCTGCCATATTTTCATGGCGAGGATCATACCACTCCAACAGAGCATATAAAAGATGTGGCTAACCTGTGTGCTATTCATCATGTGATTGAAGAAAATGTTGCACTCAAATTGTTGGCAGCGTCATTTAAAGGAAAAGCCTTACAATGGTTCAGAGGCCTGCTTATCAACTCCATAGCAACATGGGATGAGTTAGGCAGCCAGTTGTGCAAGTTTTTTGAGGATAAATCGGACCATTTGTCATTGGTGGAGCAACTGTCTACAATCAAAAGAGCTCCTCATGAAGTTATGTCAAATTTCAATCATCGTTTCCAGAGAACGTGGGATAGAATTCCACAAACGGTAAGGCCTACTACTAATCATGCATTTTTTATACTATTTAAGAGCTTTAAATAGTGATATTTCCGTAATGATTCAATCGATGGGAGGGGATACACTTCCTGCAACATATGGTATAGCTATTAGAGCTTAAAACAGCCTCATATAGGCTGGTAAAATTGCCCCAAGACCACCTATGCCAATATTTCCTGCTATTCAGCCTCCAATCCCTATGCAGTGACCTCCTTTGGTTGTTATTCCAAGTGCACCAACATTTCCAGCACCTGATACCCAGCCTAACAGCCAAGTAAATGCATTTCCAGCTCAGTCTAACGAACTGTAAGAGATTAAAGGCCTTCTTAGAACCTTTGGCAATGAGATGGTTAATCTCAAAAAACAGAAAAATCAAGGTTTCAAGCCTTATCAGACCTCATTTCAATCTAATTACCAGCAAAATCAGACCAACAGACCATCTTATCAGCCTTATAATCAAGGCCAAAGATCTGCTCCTAACCCAAGGCCATATCGAGCTTATGACTCCAATGCTGCAAGCACTTCCAAAGAGCTTGCACCTGTCTAGAACAATTTAGTTCAAGATTATGAGTGGTGCTTTCCGTGTAATCAACCCCATAATCAGAGTACCTATGTAAATGGGCTGCTTAATCAAGTCTTGATGGTTCAGAACAGTTCAACAATACAGTCTAATGTGCCTGTAGCAACTGAAGTACAATAGCAAGAGCAACAGACACACTCATGGAAAAATCAGACCAAATGAAGGAAACAATGGCACTCATGGAAAAATGGGGAAGGTAGTCACACAAACATCGCCCCATTCAAAATGGGGACCCCCTAATTTTTGCTCCATTCTGGTCTTTTGGCTTTGGTTTTCTCTCTTTCTCTCTCTTTCTGTCTCTTTCTGCTGTCCGCTTTCCGGGGATGTGCCCATCCGTGAGCTTAAACGTGAAATTTTGGCCAAGTCCATAGAATTAGGGTTTGTATTTCTCTGGTCAATCAGAAGTCCAATGAAGTGAATAAATTGAAATCTGAGACTAACGTTGATGTCAGTATGCTTCCAGCAAGCTCCCAGCTAAGTTTCATCAAATTCCGACTACTTACTATTTTTAGTAAGTGTCCAATTCAGGGCATTTTCTCAGCACAGTTGAAATTTTGATCGTTACACTACATTTAGAACATGTCAAGCTGCTCGTCTGCAAATTTTGAGCTAGAATGGACAACTGTCTATTTTTAGCAAGTTCAGCTTTCAGAGCAGATTTTAGGGTTCATATGCAAAATTCTTCAATGCATGTCTGGAGATTCTTTCTGGGTTTTCAGAAACCTTCGCGACGATATAACATGCAAAATGAGATGATGAGTTCCAGTATTTAGCCTTTAGGGGCTATTTTTAGGGTTTGCATGCAGAGATTTTCAGCGCATGTCGGGTGATTCCTTGTGGGTTTTTCGAGGGCTTTGCAACAGTGTAACACTTTTTCAGAAGCCGTCTTCCGAGGCTATTTTTAGGGTTTGCATGTTAGGGTTTTCGGCACATGTCGGGTGATTCTTTTTGGGTTTTTCAAGAGTTACGCAGTGATGTGACATGCAAGGCGAGATAATCGGTTTTCAGGGACTTACTATTTTAGCAGGTCCATTCCGACAGTTGCCCAGCGCATCAGGATCACAAACAGGGTGAAGTGCAATAGAAACAAGGTCAAATGGAAGTCATTTGATATGCATGCAAGTCAAATTAGGGTTTCCAGCTTCAACCCAAAATGAGGGGTAAAATGCCAGAATTTTCGAAAACTGGTGTATCCCACTACAATCAACATCTTTCAAGCTATCCATCGGTAAAATTTGAAGGCAATCGGAGCACTTACTATTTATAGTAAGGCGTTCCAGAAACTGGCAAAAAATAGTAAACGAACAGTAGGTGCCAGTATGAACGGGAAAGTCATCCGATGAGGAGCACGTCATTCAAATTTCAAGACAAACGGAGTTGTGGAGGTCTCAAAATCAAGCAATTGCTATAAATAGTAAACCACCTTCAAAAATGTGTTATAAATAGCAGGTTAGCCCGAGATGGTAGTAGGAGCACGCTAACAAGGTCATGAAGATCCTGTGGTTAAAATTTTGAATCGATCCGAGCTTCAGAGATGTGAAAATCAAGAGACTTACTATTTATAGTAAGTATTAAAGCATGAGCAGGCAGCTGGAAAAATGGCTAAGTCTAAAGCTTGTCCACCTTGACCTCCTCAATGCGCCCAAGATGATTGGCAGAGGGTTGAAAATTTCTAAGGCATGAAGTAAATCCGCCTCACCCCTCTAAATGCGCCCATGCTAAGTCTAGGTGGTGGAAGGAAAAAAAATTCTAAGTCTGGAAGTTTATCCTGCTCCACATGCAAAATGCGCCCACCTCAAAGGAGAAAGTAAAAAAAAATTTCTAAGTATTGAATTCGTCCTGTTGACCCCTCCAAATGCGCCCATGCTAAGTCTAGGTGATGGAAGCCATAAAATTCTCTAAGGCATTCAAAATAAATCCTCCTACATCCCCCAAATGCGCCCACTTCAAGAAGGTGATTGAAAAAGATGCTAAGTGTTAAAATATCCCCCTACACATGCCAAATGCGCCCACTAAAAGCATGAGATGGAAAAATATTCTAAGGCATGAAGTTACATCCACCTGCCACCCCTAAATGCGCCCTCTTCAAAAGGTCAAGGTGTTAGAAAATTCTAAGTAAAAGTTTCATCCTCCTCCCCATGCTAAATGCGCCCATGTGTAAGCAAGGTCAAGAGAAGTCTAAAGGCGTTGGTGTTTATCCATCACCCCATATGGAATGCGCCCATACATGCTAAGAAGAGGACAAATTGTTGACTTTCTTCATCAACCTTTGAATGCGCCCATGCAAGCTAAGAAAAGACAAAAGAATCTAAGGCGTCCTCCATAACATTTGAAATGCGCCATGCAAAGGAATCTAGGACGTCCAAGATGAAAGTAAAAATGGAGGGAATTTACCAAGGCGTTGAAGTCAAGCAAGGTGAAGCTGATGGATAAAATGACCAATACAAGACTTATGTCCTCCTCAATGTGCTAGATACACCAAGATGAAGGTGACTATGCTAGGCGTTAAAATAAAATATCCTCCATGACATATGAAATGCGCCCAAAGTACATGCTGGGGATAAAATTTAAAATGGGAAAATTTCTAAGTAATGATTTGAGTCCACCTCCACAGGGAAAATGCGCCATGGTTGAAGTTAAATGGAGAAGATTTTCTAAGTCAAAATTCATATTCCTCCTTGACACTAAAATGCGCCTATAATAGTGATTTTATTTAAAAAAATTCTAAGGCACAAAATTTCACCTTCTAGGAAAATACGCCCAAGTTGAAGGAGTGATGAAATTTTTTTGAGACATGGATAAAATTGGCGAGAAGAAGTTAGAGGATGCCAGCTTCGCTAGGATGATGAAAGTTTTCAAGTCAGAGCAGGAAAATACGCCCAAGGATGAAGAATTGGATTAAATTTGATGAAAAATGTATTTTCTAAGGTTTAAAATTCAAAACTTAAATGTACCCCTTCGTTTGTAGACCCATGAATTAGACGCGTTCTGAAGGGAATTTTCTTCTAGGTATTGAAGATCTTCAACAAAGAATGGATTTTAAAGTCCTCTGCGCTTCACCAAGACTTTCAAGATGGAGAATTTGATCGACACTAGAAATAATGAATTTTTCTAAGGAAAATTTTAAAGGCAAAATGAATAAAATGTGTTTTCGAAGGTAAAATGCTTTAGATGATGAATTTGAAATGGATTGCCTAGATGAATTTGATCGAATTCTTCGTGAATCTTCCAGAGTCAGAGATGAATAAAACTAAATGTCAGAGCTTCAGCTGGTGAATTAAATTTCTTAAAGAATGAATTTGAAGTGAATGTTTTCAAAGTGAATTTAAATGCTAAGTACGCTAGTCAAGATGAATCTTTTGAAATTCTAGAAGGTCGAGATTCTAGACGCCAGGTGACAAGTGTTGAAATTGCCAGAGGGAGGGAAATTCGAATTCCTGCTGTGAAGTAGGGGCGATTTAATGAATTAGCTAAACTTGGCTTCCTTCTAGAATTCGACTTGCCTATATGAGCTGAAAGTTTATTCATTTTTCTCCATCAGTTGAAGAAGTTCGATTCTAGCTCTGAAGTTGAGATTGTAGAGGAAAGTTTGTGGCTGAGTTGAGTGTTGAGAAAGTTCGAATTGAAGTTTGAAGCTGAACTTTAAGAAGTGCGAATTTAGAAAAGTCTAAGTGCTGAAGAATTGTTGAAGGTGAAGTTGGCCGATTTTCTCTACATGTGAAGTTGCTGCAGCTAACTTAGAAATTTGTTAAGTCTTTCTCAGTTTGAAGTTGCTTGAGGAGAAGTTGCTAAAGCTCGCTTAAGAAACTTTCTAAGTGTTGAAAGTTCGAAATTGTTAGAGGAGAAGTTGAGGTTTGCAAATGAAATATGATGTTGCAGCTTCTCAATTTTAAAAGTCGACTGGCAGCCCCATGTTATTTTATTATTTTTCTAAGTTAAATTGCTGATGGCTGTTTATTATTTTTCAGGAGGGCTGAAGTAAGAGCAACTGGCAGAGATAGCAATGTTGCATCCAGACAGGTTGTTATCAAGAAGCTGAGCAAGCCTTTCCTGCCAGAGTCAAAATTTACTTCAAAGTTGAGCAAGCTGGCTGATACAAATTTGGGTTCTTTCATCTTGGAGGCCTTTAAAAGTCGTATGATGGGAGTTGGCAGTCATCGTCCTTCGATCACTTCACACAGCATTGTTCGAAGTGGACTATATGCAGCTTCTAGTTTTCCGCCAACTATTCAGTGTCTAGAGCTGATGATGGAGTGTGCTAATTGCTATGATTTTGATCACAAGTCTATTGTCTCACCAAATGGTCAAGTATTCGCCAAGCTCACTCCTACAGCTATCGGCGAAGCATTTGGAATCCCAACGCACGAGAGGATGATTTACAAGAAAAGAGAGCATGTTGAGTGAATGTATGCTTCAACATTCGAGAGATGTGCCAACATGATCAATGCTTGTTGGATGAACAAGCCCAAGCCCTCTCGTACGAAGTTGCCGAAGCAGATTATATTAGATGATTTGAAGCAGGAGTATTGTGACCTGATCATGATGCTTAGTAGAGTTGGAGGCTACCCTCAGGCATTTATTTTTGAGCCATGGATGTTCTATTACATAAACCTCGTGTTGGAAGGAAAGGAGCACATCAATTGGGTTGTGATGATTAGTGACAACTTGAATGAGTAGCTCCTGAGTCTGAGGCAGACGAAGACATTCTACATGGGCTCCTACATTATTTACATGTTGGTTCGTATGACGAAGTATAGGGGAATGTCATACAAGGAGCCAATTGGTTGCGGCTCTCATCAATTCAGGATCCATGAAGCTTTTCCACAGCTACACCTGACGAGCACCTCCCATTACAAGCGGGTCAATGATGCCTTTACCATGCATATAATGAGATCACTTCAACAGCGGACTCATTATAGGATCTCGAGGGAAACTCAAGAGTTGATAGAAAGGTATGGGTGCTGGTTTGTTCAAAATCCGAAGTTTTCTTACATCAGGCTGCAAGGTTTTTCTTCATACCCATATAGATTGCCTAGGTACCCAACCAATAGAATCTTGATGTTAGAGATATCTAGGCAACTTGTTGCCTATGATAAGATTCAGAAAAGAAAGAAGAAGGGAGGAATTGACTTCCCGATTGTCATGGGGAATTCAGACGAGGTGTGTCCTTCACTTCAGGTAGTCAGAGAAGCTAAAAATGAGCTTTAGTTCTTTCATTTTTCTTATCACACCGAAACAAAGATTATGACTGTTGTGACCTTTTTCACACATCGCCCCATTGCAAATGGGGACCCTCGCTGGTTTGCTCTTAGGGTTTAGCATTGAGTGGCAATTTCATAGTCTCTGATATCTGGGAATTTCATGTCAAGGTCTGGGGTCATCGTCCGAGCCAAGTTGGGAGTTTGAGCCCGAAACTGAACGTAAACGTCATGGAAGTGCTTAGAGGGCCTCGCAGACGAGGATCGCCTGTGCTTTCGCTCAATTCTGACACTTCCTATTTTTTAGGGATTCTGCTTTTTTGCTTTTTTGCTTTTTTCGTTTTTGGCATTTCTGGCCCAATCTGGAATTTACTATTTTTAGAAAGTTGCTTTTTGCTTTTTTCTATTTTTAGTAAGTTTCTATTTTTAGAAAGTACAGGGTGTCATTAGCATTTGAGTCAAAAGTTTCTATTTTTGGAACTAAAAAGCGAGCAAAAATAAAGCAAAAAATCGAAAAATCATGAGAAAAGCAGAGAAAAAGCGCATGCAAAGCAGAGAAAGGCGCATGCAAGATGAGAAAAGCGAGGAAAAAGCGCATGCAAAGTCAAAAAATCAACTGGATAAGATCACGCCTTTGAGGGAAAATCACTGAAAAATCAACTAAAAAGCAAGTAGATCATGGCAAAATTCGCCTAAGTCTGGAAGAGGTACGCCCTTGAGAAAATCCAGTTGAAACTTTAGAAAATCCAGTTCGAAAATCCATTGATTAAAGGGAAAATCCAAGTAAAATTCATCTATTTGAGGAAATTCGCATTCTTCAAGAAAATCCAGTTGGACAAAGTGAAAATTCCAGTTGGACAAAGTAAAAATCGACTAAGGCATAAAAAATTATTGAACTGGACTTTAGGAAATTGAGTGAAGTGAAAATTCCAGTTGGGAAGTGAAAAATCCAGTTGGAAGTCGAATTTTCTCAAGGTGGAATCGAATTTTTTCTAAGGCAAAGTCACTTTGAGAAGTCAAAATTCCAGTTGAAAAGTCAAGGAGTCCAGTTGAAGGTCGAATTTTGCTAAAGGCAAAAATAAAAGAAAAACTTAAGTTTTATTTTAAAACTTAATCACCAAGCCAAAAGGGACGCCTTGTTTGAAAAGTCAAAGATCAGGATAAGATTGCTTTTTCGTTTTTAAAGCAAAATGCAACCAATGAGAGAAAGAAATCGACCTAAAACAATTTGGGAAGGTTTTTATTATAAAAGACAATCTAGTGAGCTCATTATTTTATTATTTACAAAGTCGACTTTCTTCACAGGCAGAGCTCTCCCAAGAAAAGACGTCTTTTTTCAACTGCAAGTGGATTTTCTTGAGTTCCAGAACATTGAATTGGATTTTTTCTCTTCATTTCCAGATTTCCTTCAAACAACTGCAGGTTACCTTTGGCGATTTTGAAAGGGGAATTGGATTTTTCATTAAAGATTGGAGAAAACTTCAGTATAAACCTTTAAAAATCCAAAAGATTATTTAAAATTCCATGAATACTTTTGAAAATAATAAAGGCAAATCGATTTTATTTAAGAATTTATTCTTCATGCAGCCTTTAATCTAGTTCTGGATTTTTAATTAATTTTTTAAAAATTTCTCCAGCCAAGAAATCGCCTTTTTGCAAATTTATTTAAAAATTCTCTAACTTCGAGTTTCTTACAGGCGCAATGTCTTCTCCAAAGAACGTGGGAGGTGGAGTCAGAAAAGCTCAAGTCAAGGAAGTCCTGAAGGAATTTTATCCAGAATCCCAGTTGTCCTCGAAGTGGAGAAAAGTGACAGATACAAACTTTGAACAATTTAATGCGATTCAGCACAAGAGAAGGATGTTTGGCACAGAAAACGAAATGCCTACACCTATCGCCTCAAATATTGTTAAGTCTGGACTTCATCAAGCAGCAGGATTTCCGCCTGCGGTTCAGTGCAATGAGTTAATGGTTGAATGCGCCAGAAGGTACAATCCTCAAACAAGATCAATTAAAACTCCGAATGGAATCACCTTGGCCTATTTCACAGAGGATTCAATCAGGGAAGTATTTGGTATTCCCCATCGCCGGAAAATGTTGAACAGGACTCAGCAAGAATCACAGGCCATGTTCGATCAAGCCAAGGAATCCTGTTTGGACATCATCAATTCCAACTGGATTAAAGAACCCAAAAGGCATCGCTCCAAGTTGCCAAAGAGACTAATTTGCACAGATTTTAAGATAGAATACAGTGATATGATTCACATGCTGAACAGAGTTATGGGAACGTCTCAGGGAGCCTTCTTTGAGGTATGGATGTTTTCATACGTGGAGGAAATCGTATTGGGAATGGAGGCTGTAAATTGGGCCAAGTTGATAAGTGATAATATCGATTTCCAGTTGAGAAATCTTGAAAAAACTAAAACCTTTTACATGAGTTCTTATGTGGTTTATATTCTGGCAAGATTCACTAAGTACAGAGGACTGATTTGTAAAGGCGAAGTGGGACTTCGGAAAGATCAACTCAAATCATATGATTGTTACCCGCAGCTCCAACTGCATTACAGGGACAACTTCAAAATAACAAATGACGCCTTCCTCATGTACATCACACGAGTTCTTCAAGGAACAGTGCAGAGAAGGCTATCTAAAGAAGCTATGGCAATGCTTGACAAGTTCGGGTCTTGGTTTATCCAGTTTCCGACATTTACTTATATAAGAATTCATGGATTCTCTGATGCTCCGTACAGACTTCCTCGATACCCAACAGACAAAATTGTTATGCTTGAGGTAGCAAGGCAACTAGCATGTGTAGACTCCATTCAGGCGAAGAAGAACAAACAAGGAGTGGATTTTCCGGTTGCAATTGGAAAAATGCTAGAAGTCTGTCCTTCATTACAGTCAGCCAAAACAGCAGGGGTAGAGTTGCAATTTTACAAATTCAGCACCTATAATCCAAGGTCCGATTATGACCCATACCTGAGAATGCATGGGAAGAAGTCCCTTCATGTTATGCAGATCGAAGATTACTGGTCTAACCTGATGGACGAGTATGGAGTAAGGAAGAAGGCTTGGTCAAGAATTCCAGTTGAACTTGTGAAAAGGTGCGATTTGTTTCCTATACCTGACCAAGTGAAAGACAACGGGGACTACATTCACCCTCAGTTTGAACAAGAAAAAGATAAGCCTATTTTATTGCCTAACTGGACACAACCTGAGATGGCTAATTTGAACACATTGATGAAGGACATTTTTGCTTACTCAAGGGAATGGGTCGATGGTCAGATCAGCAAGTTGAGGAAGGAAGGAATTTCTCTTACTTACGCCACATTGAACAATAAGGATGGCCAGGAGGAAGCAATTGGCGAAAATCCTGATGAATCTGCATATCCCAGCAAGAGGAAGGTAGTAAGTGGAAACCTTCAACTAGAGGAAAAGGAGTCAGCTAATGAGGAATTGGAAAGTAAGAAGCAAAAGGTGACTGAAAATCCCTCATCTTCAAGGACTTTGTCAATTGGAGTAATCGAAAATGTATCCATTGTTGATATCGAGCCAAGCTATGAGCAAGAAATTCAGTTTCAAGAGTTAGAACAGGTAGATTCTTTCCAAAATCAAGCCTCCACGGAGTGTTTGGAAGGAAATGATACTTTGATGATTGAAGGTGCAGGAGATACTGAGATTCTTGAGGACAATGAAGAACTAGGAGATGAGGTAATTTCTGCTCTTAAGGGAATTAATGATGATGTTCAGTTAGAAGATGGTATGGAATTATCCACAATCCCGGATTGGCTAACTGAAAGTTTGAAGAAGAAGTCCAGACCACTGGATGAGGTTCAACCAGTTGAGAGCATACAGGACTTCCTAGAAAGAATTGGCAAGGCTAAAACGCCAAAGAGGCCTAAGAAATATTCTCAGATTACCAGGAATGGTACAGGATCCAGGATCTTACAGGTGGCAGTCCCGAAAGTTGACAAGCTAAGAGATCAGATTGCTCCTATGGATTATGAAGTTACAACATTGGACATTGGGCCAACGACAATAGATCAGGATTTCCATGAGTTGGCGGACACTTCCAAAGCCATTAGGGAAAAGTTTGATAAAACAGAAGAGAAGAAGGAAAGGTTGGAATTAGAAAATCTAAGGCTGATAGAGTTCATTCAGCAGCTAACAGCCCCTTTGCGTCAGGAAAATGCAGCCTTTATTCCACCGTCATCTCTTACTCCGGAGTCCGTTGATGTCCTTGAGGCTATGAGGATTACGAGTCAAGCTACCAAGAGTTGGGTTACCAATATTTCAAAACAAATGGAGCAATTCTTGGAGAAGTGCGCCCAAACTTATGACAGATCTGCACTGCTGATAACTGAAGTGAGTCAAGTTGAGGACCATTGGGAAGATTTCCAGTATGTACAGGACAAAGTGATACCTCGTTTGAGGGTTCTAAAAGAAGTTTCCTTGCAAATTTTGATCCAGGAAGGTGTTGTCGAAGAAGGAGCCTCGTATGATTTCAGCAGGTGGTATTATTCCTTATTGGCCAAAAAGAAGACATATGATGGAATAAAGGAAGAATGTGCTGCTATACGGAGCACGATGGAGAAAATTCAGTTCAAAATCCTCACTTCTCTTGAAGGATTAACAGGACAAGAACATCATGATACGAATGGCTTAGACTTAGAAGGATTAAAGAAAAGTGTGATGAGCATTTACTTCAAAGAAGTGCAGATTATTACAGAGAATCAGCTTGATGATATGTCTTCCCTTTTGACCTTCATGGAGAACTTTCAGAAGCAGGAGGCTAGATGGGAAGGAACTTTTACTCAGTGCCTGGAGACCTTGGACGTGATTGGAATGCAACTGGATTCTGTGCCGAATATCTCAATGGAGGAACTTGATTCTGTGTTAGCCAAATTTCTTGCATTTGCAGCTAGGGAGCGATCCAAAGGGAATTGCATTCTGGATTCCTACTTGCTCGAATGAAGTGCAAGGTGTCATCATTTCCATCCTCCAAATGGCGTGTTCTGCTTGTGCCACGTGTCTTTGAGTTTGTTATGCTTTTAGGGTTAGGGTTTGTCAAATTGATCTTGGCCGTTGATTTCAAATTTAATCTTGGCCGTTGCTTTGTAATTGGGGTGCCTATATAAACCCCATTCATTTCATTTATTCAGGGAGAGACTGATGAGATTGTTGCAATATTGCTGTTTAAATAATAAGTGGATTCAGAGTTGAGCATTTATTATTTCTATGAGCCCGCATGGTTTCATTGATTTCTTCAAAATAGAGTAAATTTGTTTTCAAGTATTTTAGATGAATGAAAGATTGATAGTGTTGGAAAGTGGAATTAGTTCATACCTTTTTCAATTGGATGATTTTCAATTTGATGTGTAAGGTTAGTCTGAACATTAAAATTGCTTAATTTGAGTTCTATTATCTATATGCATTGGTCGAATTGATGGTGATATAGTGTAATAGGATATCTTTCGTAAACCCTTGAAGATTGCACCGTCTTTGTCTAGTTGTAGTGCCGTGCTTGGCGAAGCAAAGATTGGTTTAAATTCCATTATCCAGCATTTGTCTCCGAAGTTCATAGGATTAGTTCTGCATAAATCTAGTTCCTTACCCTCATCCTTTTTTCTTATTTATTTTATCCTAAACTGAAAATTCCGAAAACATAAGAGCGTTTAACGTTACATCAATCCAACTCCCTACTTTGAGTAAGTTCCTCATTTCAAGGTCCCTTTGTGAAACCAGCATATCACATCATCCATTGAGCTTGTCCATCCCCCAAACCGGAACATTGGAATTACCGTATGATCTTTCTGGCAATCTTAGCATAAGAGGTAATTTTTCAAGAGAGGATAAAGCTGCCTTTGGGCATTCTTTTTATTCTAAAAGTGTTGGGTGTGTCACAAAACACGCATCAACATGACCCACACCACAATATCAGATGGATACTGTCAGAGAGTTCAAGCATAAGGAAAATATTGAGGATTACTGGGTTGGTGCGTCAAATGAGGCTGAGATTAGAAAAAGGATGTTCTCGAGGCTTCCATTGAGTGTGATCAAGGAGTGTGAAATCATTCTAGTACCAGACTAGGTGGATGAGGACATGAACGTTCTCCATCCAAATTATGAGGCAGTGAGGGACATGCCACTTCCACTCCCAGATTGGTCGGAGCCAGAGATAGCTGATTTGGACATGCTTTGTATTTCGGTCATGACTTTCACCAGAGCATGGGTTGAGAGGCATGTGAGTAGATTGAAGAGTAGGTCAATTCCTTTGACTTGCAACTTGATGGGAGATCATAGGACACCCACTACCAGCAAGAAGAAACAGATTACTCGAGGTCCAGAATCTCGAAGGAAGGAGCCAGTTCAGCAGGAGCCTCCGAGAGTTGTGGTTGAGTCACCTAGGCCATTGGAGACGCATTCTCCAAGTATACAAGAGGTTTCGCTATTTTCTGATTAGAGAAATGCATTGAATCAGGAGCAGGAGGTACATGAAGAAAATCAGCCACCACGGAGAGAGTCGGTTGGCCAAAGTGTTAATGCACCTACTAGAGATGATCAACAGGAGGAAGATGAGGAAACTGCTACTGACACACACTTCCAGCGTGAGTTAGAGACGGCTCTAGAGGATGATGCGGTTTCAGGAGATACTCAGCCATTAGAGGCGGATGAGCCACGCCAGAATGAAATTGAAGTAGAACAAGTCCATGAGGAGGAAGCTAGAGAGGAGCATCCGTTTGTTATACAGCAGGTAGTACCTGATTGGCTCAGGGACAGAATGAGAAGGAGCCCTAGTGAAGAGGCTGATCCAGCAGTAGAGATGGAAGAGTTTTTGAGTAGGATCAGCGCACCTCCACCCAAGAAGAGAGCTAGGAAATTTTCAAAGATCTCAACAGATGAGGATGGCTCTCGCACCCTTCACGTTGCTGTGCCTAGGGTTGATTGTGATCGAGATGAAACAGTACCAGAAAATTATGTGATCACAACCATGGAGTTAGGTCGTCCCACCGGTGCACAGATTATTGAGGAGTGTGATAACTCCTATTAGGCGCTTAAGGACATATTGCTCAAGACTGAAGGGAAGTACAAGAAATTGAAGAAAGAGCATAAGACATTGATAGGATACGTACAACATTTGTCTCATCCTTGTGGGCAAGAGATTCCAGCACTTGAGCTTCCAGCAAAATTATCTAAAGAATCTGTTAATGGCCTAGAAGATTTGAGGAAGATGGCACAGGAGGTAGGTAAGTGGGTTGCAGGTGTTCGTGCCGAGACAGAGAAATTCATGGAAGATCTTGCTCATGCTTACCAGCAAGCTTCCAGCATTATGGCACGGATGGAGGTAGTTGATCAAGCCTGGGGTGATGCTCATGTTTATCAGAGAAAAATCATTCAGTGTCTAGAAGCATTGATGCATACTCCTTTGTAGATGTTGATTGATGGAGGAGTTATTCAGGAGGGTGATAGGTACAATTTTGCTAGATGGTACTCTTCAGTAGTCATGGGGCGTGGATTCTTTGATGCAGCTCAGGTGGATTCAGCTAGGGTCAGGAAGGCTATGACGAACATCATTGATGGAGTCCTGAACACCTTGGAGGAAATCTTTGCTAGACGGCTGAATCCTGATGAAGTGACTACTGATGGATTGAGGAGTGGATTGTTGCCTTTCTTTTCGGAGGTGAAGTCTTTTGTGCAAGATGAATTTGAAAACATTTCGACTTTTTCCAGCTTGATTCAGAATACACAGGATGCTCTTGCTGCTTGGAGAAAATCTTGCACACGGCATGGACAATCAGTCACAGTGTTAGAGTTTCAACTAGATCATATTCCACCTATCTCGGTTCAGGAGGTTCAGGCTGTACTTACCAGGTTCATTGATTTTGCAGCCAAGGAAAAGGAGAATGGAAACGCACTTCTGGATGATGACCTTCTGGAGGACTGATTGTGGGCATTAATTTCCTTTACTATTTTGGGAGTGAGTGGGAATCTTTGATTCACTTATTGTACCACTCCCCATTCTGGCAGTTTTAAGGGTTAGGGCTGAGGTGGCTTAATCTTAGCCATTTATTTGATTGTAATCTGAGTCGTCCATTGGACTGGGCTATCTATAAAAGGGGCATCCCCCCTCATTTGTACTCATTAGATTAGACATCAGACTAGAGACTAGAGCAAAGAGATTGATAGCATAATTGTGTAGCTTAGCTTAGCATAGTTTGGAGGAGAAGGAAAGTTTTCCTTTGAAAACTTTTGTAAGAGATTGTTGTGAAAAACTTTCATAATAAAGATCTTTCATTGATGGTGAAATTTGTCTTTGTTATGAATAGCTAGCGAGGTTTCTTCATCCCTTCTACTTCAAGTAGCGTAAAGTAGTTTTAAGTAGCGTAGTTTTTATTTCATGCAAGTAAATGTTAGCTGTGGATTTGTGGTGTTGATCGAGGCAACTTCGTTTTAGTCCATACCACTAGCAGCTTGCTGACGGCGAGTTTGCTTTGTGTGGTCAACTAGAGCATTTTATAAGCCTAACTTCAGTTATAATTCATGTCTTGGTATGCATCGTCTTGACGGTGTCCTGATGTTGGATTGTAATTTGAAAATCTCTTGCTATCCCCTCGAAGATTGCACCAACTTTGTGTAAGCTGTCCAACGTGAGGTGGAACAAAGTTTGGTTGAAGTTTTCCAAAATTGATCCCACGTCCCGTCTTTAAATAGACCATAAGTTTTCTAATCCCTGCAGCCATTCAATTCCGTATCTTTCTGGTTAGTTTTAGGAAAACGTACCTTATTGCTAAATCATCCGCATTGCATAAATTCCCTTCCAATTATTCGTCTGTTGTCAACTGCAAGCCTTATGAACAATTGTGTAAGTCCCCTCGTGTAAACAGCATATCACAACGAACCTATTGAGGGTATTCCAAAGAATTTCGGAACCTTGGAGTTGAACATGCAATCTTTCTTGCAATCTTAGCGCACATAATTCTTTGATCAAGAGAGAATGGAGTAGCCTTCGGATTACTTTGTTCTACTGATTGGTGCGGTCACAAAAATCACATCAACAAGATCCCAACTGGCAGATCACTCTAAGTCATCTTGGTCCAACACCTCGACCAATAATTCATCAATCACTCTATCCTCTGGCACTTTAACGCTATCCAAAACAATAATCTATTTCTTCAATTCTCTGTCACTCTCCTTGATCGTATGCATGCATTCTCTAACATCCTTAGCCGCCTTTTTGAAACTAGCTGAAATCATAGCAATGTTCTCTAGTTTAGACGCCACAGGATCTCCTTTAAGATTATCATGAATCAGCTTTTCAAACTCAGCTTGCACCATGTTCAATCCAATATACGTGCCATCCTCAAGAAGGTAATGACACAGGATCTGAGGACTTTGGCGGCTCCATAAATGGAATGATCTTTTTTCCTTTTGCAACTTAATGCTTTTGATGCTTTTCTTGATTCTTCTCAACGAAAAAGTATTGCATGATGAAACCACGAAGCTTGACCACGAACACTCTAGTTGCGAGAAATACACATGAACTCGCTGCACACGTAGAATTCCAATGGTCCACCCCACGTCTACGCCTGTCATTGTCTGAATCAACACCCGGATGTGCTTGATTGTTAGCTATTATGATGAAAACATGAATTAAGACCAATTTTGGTTTTGAATTTAGTCTAGTTGAACCGCCTTCTGAAAAACTTGCCAGTTGATTGTGAACACGGCTATGTTCTGACAACTTTCTCCGGAAAGCTAAAATGGCTCCTGGTGAGGCTAAAAATACCCTGTCGGAGGATAATTTTCACCAAAAATTCCGAGACATGGGTTTTAACTGGGAAATGATTCTAAGACAACCCACAACATCATAATTGCAAAAACACGTCATTTACCTTGACATGCAAAGATTCTTTAGTCGAGAATTGTAGGGGTTTTTAGAGCTTCCCAAGGCAATTTTTCTTGAGAAAATCTGGAACATGGGTTTTGTGCACAATGGAATTTTGAACAAACCCAGATGATGCGATTTTCAAAAAGATGTGATTTTGGCCCACATGCAAATAAATCTTCAAAAAAAAGCACGGAGCTTCAGAATGAAGGCTGCGGGGCAATTTTCTAAAAAAAAAATCTAAGACATCGGTTTTGCTACTGATGCTGAAATATGTGAACCCAGATGGTCAGATTCTGAATATTTTGTTATTTTCTTTGACATGCAAAGAAATCTAAGACGAGAAATAGAAGAAATAAGACAGAAGATAGAAGGTTTTGTTTGTTATGCTTCTGTAGAATTCACCTATCTTTGACTTGGATTTGATGTAACCTGCATGCAAATTGAAAACAAAGTCTGGAATTGCCTTCTCCTCAGCAATCTAAATCCGATGCCACGAAAAATATTGAAATCTGACACATGTAGCACCTCGGATTCTCAAATGCATGAAGAAATCGTCATGTTTTGAGCTTTGAATGATACGACTTGCTCAAGAATGAAGAAATAAGGACGACTTTTGTCTTTAAATAAATAAAATTCATTTAAAATTCGTCCATCTTCTCAAACTCAAAGCGCACCTCTTTATTTGGCAGTTAATTGAGCCTCAAATTAGGGCGTATGCTTAACTAAGCCTTCAAAATGGATGCCTATGCTCTGATTGGTTACTAACTAAAGCTCGAATGCATGAAAAATATGCCCTAAATAGGGCGCCATCTCTATCTTCAGTTAGATTGCGTTTGCAAATCAGTTAAACTTGTGCATGCAAGTCAGTTAAGTGTGCATGCAAAACAGTTAACTTCACATGCAAATTAGAACTCAACATCCTCTTGAGTTAACTGAACATGCAAACGCATGCACACTGCAGATGAACTGAACTTCTAAAAATAGTAACTCAAAATGAACTTCAATATCTTCTGCATGCAACCCAGAAATCATTCAGTTGAACTGAAGTTAGAAACCCTAATTAGGGTGCACCAGTCAACTTGTTGTGAAAATTCAACTTTGACCCTTAAGGCATTTTTCCAGACTTAGCCAATTTTGATGAAAATTTGGATTTTGATCCTTGTCGGAGCCTCTGTTCGCACACTAATTCCGGATGACTGGCAAGCCTGATTGACTGGTTGACGATTGCAACAGATAGCAGAGTTGAAACTGACGAGATCATCCCTTGGGTCTGAAACCACGAAACTGAGATCTGAAACTTCAAAAAACCAAGCGGCCCTAGCAAAAGTTGCGCTTTTACCTCAAACTGAGCCATTTTTTCATCGTTTTCATCTTACAAAGGTAAACTTGGTCCCCTCGTATCTCGTATTCAACAAACTTTCAGGACTAACAAACTGGTGCAACACGGAGTTGAATTTGTTCCGCAAAACAACTGCAAAGGTACACTTCTTTAGAAAACATCATCTGAGAGGTGAAAAAGGAGGGCGCCTTTTTCAAAAGGTGCTCTTTTTCCTCTAGAGCCATTTCTGGAACTGACCAAAATATCACTAATCCTTCGACTGCGGGCTGACAAGTCATCTTCTAATCTGACGGAGACAGGCAACGGATAGCTGGACATAACACGGACAAGCTGAATATTCGAGATCACCAAATTGAGGACATTAAAGGCCTCAAAAGCTCAAGTGCCTTTTTGAAAATGTGCTCTTTTGCTTTATTCACGACCTCAAAACCAATATTTAACCCTGTGTTCGCCTCCTTGTCTCAACTTCTTAGCAATTCAGATTAACGTGCTGAAGGGTGCAACGTGGAGCTGGATTGAGCGTGAAACAAACGTCAAAGGGGTCATTTGATCTGAAACCTTCGTTTAGGACCTCAAAAAGATGGGAGCCCCTAGGATAGACTGCTCGCTTTTGCTTGCAGTGTTAGTCATTTTCTTGTTTCTCTCGTTTTCCGTTGTATCTCCTGTAACTTGAGCAAAACAGGTCCGTTTGACAGGCTTGATAGCTCGTTGCGAAGTTGACATGATGCCGGACAAATGTTTGCTGGAGGTGACAAACCCTAAAAATAGGATCTGGGCCCCTAAAATCAAGGGAGCCTTTTTCAAAAAGTGCTCTTTGCTCCAGAGTTAGAAAAATTTGATGATTTTCCTTCAGATTTTGGATTTTCTCAAAACTCTCCAGTATTAGATTGATATCGAACTGGCATAAGCTTCATATTCAAAAAGCCCAAAAATCACCTTTTGACATCACTTTGACTAGGTTAAGACTATTTTTAGCAAAATGACTTAGTGAAGCAAAAAATTTGGTTTGGGTACAACAGAGAGATCGTTTACTATCATTTGGCTTTGAAGATATTGTAATAACACTTGTAAAATTGCAGTTGTTTTCATTGTAAGATTGTAAACAGTAGTACTGTTCTAGTTCTTTAATTAGCTGCAATTTTTTTATATTAATCTCTCATATTTGTAACCCCTAGATGGTTTACCGCCAGTGTGGAAAAAGAACAATCTAATCTTTCATTTATTACCCACTGGAAAGTGGAGAATTCCCACCGATGAGTGGATGTCTGCCACAGCGGATGAATTGTTTAATTTGTAATCTTTCCCCCCGCTGAATAAGTGGAAGTGTGGAAATGTTTCATGGCTGGTTCACCGCCTAGTTTCATTTAGTTGTAATTCCATTTTCAGTTATTGTTCAGTTTACTCTGCAATATGCTATCACCTCGCCTCCTTAAGGATCTTGGTGAACATTCTTGGTGTTGAGTGTATTCAATTTGCTTATCATTTTGGAAAGCTAACACTAAGCATTTGGCATAGTGTTGGTTTGTGTTGTGAGAATTCAAGGAAAAAATTGATAGGCATATTTCAGTGGTATCAGAGCAGAAGACCCTGCCATCCTGTGACATTCAGTAGTCAATTGTCTGATGAGTGAAAGAGAAACTAGACCATTCACCAGAAGTTAGGCCAGAACTCGGCATCAGTTTCCACTCGTTCTAGAGGCAGAAACATTTTTAGAAGCTCTAAGAGATCTTGGTAAAACAGTTGAAGGTACTGGGAAGACAGTTAAAGGAGTTGGTAAAACAATTGAAAACATGTCTGAAAGTCTTAGGAAAGCTTAGAAGAAAAGGAGGCAAGAATGGAAAAAAAGTTTGACGGGATGATTGACATGATGTACCGATTATTGTCCAAGTTGGATCAGCAAGCAACACATAATATCATTCAGCCCCAAAATAATCAAACTGGTGAAAATAGTGGAGTTAATGGAAATAACAACAACAGTCCTGAGGTAAATAGAAGTGATAGGATTGTGGAACAGCACATTGCAACCGCTAGTGGATCTTCCGCTCGACCTCTCTTTCCTATCTTCACTCCAAGGGAGGAACAACCACAAGGCGAGGTTGTTATTCCTTTTGCAGATGATGCTCGGCAAGCATATATGGAGTATGCTTCTCTACCCCCTGATATGAGAGATGCTTGAACCTTTGATCAATTCATGAATCAAAGGAGTAGGAGAAATGGTGGAAGAAATGAGCATCGTCCTCCTATTATGCCTAGAAATGATTTTCAACAAGCTTTGGGAAAGATAACTTTGGACCACTTTGATGGTAGTAATAAGTGTACAGCCAGGTCATGGGTGCAGAAATTGGATAACTATCTTTCACTTAGACCAATGCCAGAGGGAGATGCAATTAAATTTGCCACATTGCACTTGGACAAAGTTGCCCACGAATGGTGGTATCATGGTTTGGTCACTCTTGGCCATAACCTCATCCGCACCTATGAAGAATTTACCAACAAGCTGATTGAAAGATTTGATACCAAGGATCCTGAGTTGAGATTCCGAAAATTGGCGCAGCTGAAGCAACAAGGATCTTTAGAAGCTTATGTGGCTGATTTTCAGAGATTATCAGTAATGGTTGCTAACATTACTGAGAGAAGACTTGTGGTTCTATTTTTTGAAGGATTAATGGAGCCTTTGAAGGGATGGGTCAAAGCCTTTGATCCACCAACCTTAGATGAAGCCATCAAAAAAGCTAGGAGCATGGAGTTGGCAGCTCCAAGGCCAAAGTTTCATTCAAAAACTTTTAGTCATAAGGATAAAAAACATTCTTCAAATCAGCCAAAAAAGTTTCCACCAAAGATGTCAAAAGAGCTCCGAGAACAACTTAGAAAAGATGGTGTTTGCTACACTTGTCGTGAGCCTTGGGTTAAGGGTCACTGTTGCTATGGAAGAGGCAAAGCACATCAAATGGAGGGCTATTCTGATTATGGATTAGAATCTGATTCGTTTGATCAGCGATACAAATCAGCAAGTAGTGATGGTGAAGAAGCTTCGGAAGAGAAGCCTAATGAGGTTGGAGATGGTAGTGCTTTAGCACAACTATCAAGTTTCCAAAAAAATGAATCCTTTCGGGTTCGTGGAGTGGTTGGTTCTCAAGGAATGTTGCTCTAATTGATACTGGAGCAACTCACAACTTCACTGATGAGGGATTGGTAACAAAGAGAGGCTTGAAGACTGAAGAGTTTGAAGGTTTCAAAGTGATGGTAGCTGATGGTTTCACCATGTCATGCACAAAGAAGATTCCTAACCTTTCTATTCAGTTAGGAAATTATGAAGTAAAATATGATTTCTATGTTGTTGGTATTGGTGATACCGATGCCATGTTGGGAATACAGTGGATGCGATCTCTTGGAGAGATCACATTGAATCTATAAACAATGGAGCTGAAATTTCAAGCTGATGGGAAGAAGGTTGTTTTGAGAGGGATGTCAAATGGGGGCCCTCAAATTGTGTCCTTGAAGAGAATGGAAAGGCTGATCCATCAAGATCAAGTTGAAAGGGCAGCAGAGTGTTTGGTCCTACCAGCTAATCCAGTGGAAGAAAAGAGCCAATATCATCCTAATATTCAAGCCTTACTTTCAAAAAAGAGTAAAGTCTTTGGTAGCCTACCTCCTGGGAAACCTCCTAAAAGAGGTTTTGAGCATGTGATTGAATTAGAAGATGGAGCGAAACCGGTCATCACCACACCATACTATTACCCAAAGAAACAGAAGGATGAGATCGAAAATACCATCAAGGAGCTTTTGGAGATGGGGTTCATTCGGCCAAGCAAAAGCCCTTTTGCTTCAGCAGTGGTGTTGGTTAAAAAGAAAGATGGAACAATGCGTATGTGTATTGACTACTACACATTGAATCAGAAGACCATCAAGAATAGATATCATATTCCTAGGATAGATGAGCTTATTGATGAGCTCCATGGGGCTATATTTTTCTCGAAGATTGATCTTCATTCGGGCTACCATCAAATCAGGAAGTTCTTGTTATGCCATTTGGTTTGACAAATGCCCCAGCTACATTCCAATCTTGTATGAACAAGATTTTTAGACATCAGTTGAGGAAGTTCGTGCTCATCTTCTTCAACGATATTCTCATCTTCAGTAAGTCTTGGGAAGAGCACCTCAAGCACTTAGGAGAAGTGCTTAGCATATTGGAGGCAGAATGCTTGTTTTCCAAAGAATCAAAGTGTGAGTTCGGGATGACGGAGTTGTTGTATCTTGGCCACATCATTAGTGCTAAGGGTGTCAAAGTTGATCCTGAGAAGATTAAAGCCATCCTTGATTGGCCACCTCCAAAGAAAATTTCTCATTTGAGAGGATTTTTGGGTTTGTGTTGATTCTACAGAAGATTTGTCAAGGGATATTCACACATGGCAGCCCCCCTTACAGATCTCACAAAGAAAGGAGCTTTCCTATGGACTGATAAGGCACAAGGAGTCTTTGACAAGTTCAAGCATATAATGAGCTCATGTCCAGTGTTGGCCCTACCGGATTTCACAAAGCCCTTCGAGCTACAATGTGATGCTTCAGGTGAGGGAGTTGGAGCTGTTCTCATGCAAGACAGACATCCCATTGTCTTTGAGAGCAGAAAGTTGAGAGGAGCAGAAAAATCATACTCAATTTATGACAAAGAAATGCTTGCTATTATGCACGCATTGTCTAAATTTCATCAATACTTGGTGGGGAGTAAATTTGTTGTTAAGACTAATCATAGCAGTCTTAAACACTTTATGCACCAAAAAGATTTGAATGAAAGACAATAGAAGTGGGTGAGTAAGCTCCAAGCTTACGACTTTGACATTGAATATGTCAAAGGGAAAAATAACATAGTGGCAGATGCTCTATCAAGAAGACCCTATTTGCAATCAATTTGTGAGCTTTCAGCAGATTCGAAAGAGTTAATTGTTGCTGATTATGCTAAAAATCAGTTTGCAACCAGCATAGTAGAGGGCCATTTACAAGATGAAAGGTATAAATTGGTTGATGGTTTGATCCTCTATAAAGGTAAAATCTTTTTAATGCTTGAATCCAAGATTAAGAAGAACATTCTAAAATCTTTTCATGATGTTCCTCTTGCTGGTCATCATGGTTTTTTCAAGACTTATAAACAGATCCGAGAAAGATTTTCTTGGAAGGTAATGAAGGAAGAAGTCTTGCGTTACATAAGGGAGTGTTCTATTTGTCAAAAGAATAAAAATGAACACTCTTTTCCAACTGGTTTGCTGCAGCCCTTGCCAATTCCGAATCAAAAGTGGGAGAGCATTGCAATGGGTTTCATCATAGGGTTACCAAAAGTGCAAGGGCGAGATTGTATTTTTGTTGTGGTAGATAGATTGACTAAATTTTCACATTTCTATACTATCACAACTTCATTTACAGCAGCTCAAGTGGCTGAATTATTTTTTAGAGAAGTTTTTCGTTTGCATGGTTTGTTTAAAACCATTGTTAGTGATAGGAACAGCAAGTTCCTAAGTGCTTTTTGGTAGGAGATCTTCAGATTGAGTGGTACAATGCTCACCCCAAGCACTAGTTAGCACCCACAAACGGATGGGCAATCTAAGATTGTCAACAAGTGGTTAGAAGGCTACCTCAGAAACTATGTTTCGGGACAGCAAAGAGCTTGGGTTAAGTGGCTTCATTTGGGGGAGTTTTGTTATAATTCTTCCTATCATATGTCAATTAAGATGTCTCTTTTTATGTCTCTTTATGGATATGATGCTCCTAACTTTGTAGATTTGGTGTTTGGTGATAGTAGATCTCCACAGGCAAAGGATATGCTTCAATAGAGTCAAGACATCTTGAAGTCACTAAAGGAAAATCTGCAACAAGCTCAAAACCAGCAGAAGTTATACGCTGATCAGCAGCGTGTTGAACGTTCTTTTGAAGTGGGAGACATGGTTTACTTGAGACTCTAGCCCTACAGGCAGTGTTCCCTCAAAAAGAATGGTACAAAAAAGTTAAAGCCACGTTTTTATGGTCCATTTAAAGTCACCAAAAGGATTGGTGAAGTGGCATATGAGTTAGAGCTTCCAGCTGATAGCAAAGTTCACAACGTTTTTCATGTGTCATGCCTCACGAAGGCACTTGGGCACAATGTGGTGGCTACTTCAGAGTTACCTCAATTAGATGAAGAAGGGCAGTTGGTGTTGATTCCAGAAGAGATTCTTGACACTAGGGAGCACTCCTTGAGGAGAAGAACAATCAAGGAGTACTTAGTCAGATGGAGAAACTTGCCTATTGTAGATGCAACGTGGGAAGGTGAACATATTTTGCAGCATCTAGCTTTACGATTGCTTGAGGACAAGCAATCTCGAGGAGGGCGGGCTATAATGTCCCCTTCTCATCAATGGTCAACTTAGTTGCTCATCAGCCTATTCCGAAGGCCCGTAGGCTCGTTGAGGTGAATTTAGGGTTTCCCTACTTGGAGGTTTTTGGGGCATTTCTTGGTGTTTACTATTTTTAGTAAATACTAATTTTGGCAGTGAGCAGTTGTCAGTTCTTCAGTTCTTCATTTCCAGTTGGAGCAGTTGCTTGGGTTTGAGTTTTGGCTTTTAAAAGCATTATTTTTGGTGAAATAATTCATTTCAAGGCAATATTGTTATAATTTCAAGATGACCCCATGGCCTAGTGCACTAACTTCAAGTTGTGTTTAAAAGGGGGACATGAAGGGGGACGCCTTCATTAAAGAGAAATTATATTTTTATTAAATTTTTTATTATGTCTTGAGATGGACGCCACTTGGGGAGGATTTAATAACTTTTTGAATTTGAAAAGTTTCAAATGTGGCTTTTAGCGTACCTTGCTGGGAAATTGAAGAGTCATCTCCTTTTCTTTAAATATGAAATTTTTCTCCACCATTTGTCATCCATTGTTTATGCTAATGTTATGCTGTCGAAATGACATTGTGAATTTGGCTTTGAGGAATGCTTACCTCCTAGCATTTGTCCAATTTCGTGTTTGAAAGATAACACCTAGTTGGTTTATTGCTGCTTCTCATTCAGACTAGCAGATTTGAGCTTCAAAGTTGGGGAATTTTGGTGATGTTCTACAGTTTTATGTTGCTGGTGTTCATACAGCTGAAGTAGATTTTTGCTAGTAGTTTTTTGAGCAAATTTAATATTGTTCTGGGTACTAATGCTTTGTGATTCTAGACCAAGGGCAACCCTTTCCACAAAAGATTGGAATTTAATTTGAAGTATTTTATTTTATATTGCAAAATTGCCCCTCTCAGCAGGCCGTACCATTTCAAGAGGGAATTGGAGTTCGTGCTAAATAATTGATGGAATTTTGATGTAGTTTTGTCATTGCACATTGGGCGACTACCTTCCAGAGAGTCTTTGCAATTTGTTTCATTCAATTTGGAGGTATTTTGAAGAAGTTGTGAGCATTTCACTAATTTATAGTTTGTTGGTTGGTCATTTTCAGTTTGTTGGTTTTTGTGATCAGATTGCTTTAAGTTCAAATTTTGGTTTGGTTTTCAATAATTCAGAAGGTTATCATTGTGAGAGATCATTTACTATCATTTGGCTTTGAAGATATTGTAATAACACTTGTAAAATTGTAGTTGTTTTCATTGTAAGACTGTAAACAATAGTACTATTCCAGTCCTTTAATTAGCTGCAATTTTTTTATATTAATCTCTCATATTTGTAACCCCTGGATGGTTTACCGCCAGTATGGATAAAGAACAATCTAATCTTTCATTTATTACCCACTGGAAAGTGGAGAATTCCCACCGATGAGTGGATGCTTGCTGCAGCGGATGAATTGTTTAATTTGTAATCTTTCCCCTTGCTAAATAAGTGGAAGTGTGGAAATCTTTCATGGTTGGTTCACCGCCTAGTTTCATTCAATTGTAATTCCATTTTCAGTTATTGTTCAGTTTACTCCGCCATATGCTATCACCTCACCTCCTGAAGGATCTTGGTGAACATTCTTGGCACTGAGTGTATTCAATTTGCTTATCATTTTGGAAAGCTAACACTAAACATTTGGCATAGTGTTGGTTTGTGTTGTGAGAATTCAAGGAAAAAATTGATAGGCATATTTCACACTACCACCTTAATAAAATGATTTTAAATTATGTTTCACATTCATTTTAACTTGTCACAATTTTTTGGACACTATGACCACCACCCTTGTTAAGCATTTTAGGTGTTATAACCATATAAAAGGAGCAAAATATCTTATTATTGAACTCTTTGATGCCTACTCACATACTTTAACCATTGTTTCCACTTCAATCATCGCTTTTAAGTGGCAATACCACTAAATGTGCAAAATTGGACTTAGTTTTTATCTCCTCCTTGGTTGTAGTTTTTGAGTGGCACTAGAAATATGCAAATTGTTGCCACCTTGGTTGTGGTTTTTGAGTGGCACTAGAAATATGCAAATTGTTGCCACCTTGGTTGTGGTTTTTGAGTGGCACCACCACCTTAATAACATGATTTCACTTATGTTTCACATTCATTTTAACTTGTTTCACTTTTTGGATGCCATGACCACCACCCTTGTCATGCATTTTAAGTGTTATAACCATTTAAAAGGGGCGAAATAATTTATAATTGAACTCTTTGATGCCAGCTCTGTCATGTCTCCCACCATATATCCTAAACCCCCAATCGCATCTTCTTTAGACTAAAGATAACTACTAGTCAAAGAAATAGAAGAGGGGCGACCAAGGTAAATGCGGTGATTCCTAAATGCAGCGATTCACCAAGGATTAAATAATTATTAATAAAAAGAGTTAAGGCAGTGATTGGAAATAAATGAGAATAAATTAAGTTGGACACATGCCCTTTGCAAAAAAATGTCTATTCCAAGGGTTGCATCACTTCATGAATTCATAAGGATATATAAGGGAGGGCATTTCTTTTGCAAGAGGCATCAAGGAAGAGAGCAGATAAGATATAAAAGATCTGCAGTCAGAAAAGCAGCAGCCTTTGGATTTAGCAAGTGAGTGGTATGCATCATAATGGAGTATAATATATATATGCCTATAATCTCTTATGTATCTTTAATATAATTACTAATGGGAATTGCTAATCTATTTAAGACTCTTATAATTACAGATTTAATCTATTTGTTTCTCTATAAGCAATCAAGCATGGATTAGTAAGGAAACATGGTTGGGAGAGGCAGCAGACCGGTTCCACATAGTAAGTGGGCTACCCCATGTTGGATGGACGGGAGTTCCTACCACTTGTGGGCCAAGGGGTGTTATACCATGCTCTTGGGATTAATTGTGATGAACAGTCTCCAGGAATCTTATCATGCTTTCCTCTCCAATCCTTACTATGGTTGGTTATTGGAAATGAAGCTGTAGATTAGATCCAATTAGGTGATGTTATTTATCTTAATCTATTTGTTTCCCTATAAGCAGTTAGGCAAGGATTAGTAAGGAAACACAATTGGGAGAGGCAGCAAACCGATTCCAGAGGCAGCAGACCGGTTCCACAATGTAAGCAGGCCACCCCATGTTGGATGGATGGGAGTTCCTGCCATTTGTGGGCCAAGGGGTGTTATACCACACTTTTGGGTTTAATTGTGATGAACAATCTCCGGGCGCCCTATCGTGCTTTCCTCTCCAATCCTTGCTATGGTTGGTTATTTAGCTCCAATTAGGGGATGTTATTTATCTTAATTGTTCATTTTCTCTAAAGTCATAACTTTTATATGATTTAATTTTAGAATACTATTTGTGAAACAAATTATATTGTTGGAATTATTACTTTTGGGAAAAATCAGGCATACCCCAACTAGGGGACATTACATACTCGCACACTTTAACCAATGCTGCCAGTTGAATCACCACTTTTAAGTGGCAATGCCACTACAAATGTGCTAATTGGACATAGATTTTATCTCCTCAAAGTCTTGGCACACCTTTCAACCACTTCAACCACCATGGCTGCTCTTTACCCTTGGCATAGCCACCCAAATTGTGCAAATTGACTTAACACTTTGAACTCTTTCATAGTTGTTGCACATTTTAGCCACTATGGCCACTTGGATCACCATTTTTTCCTTGTTCTTTCTTGCCACCATTGCCATTTATAGTGCAAATTTTCCTTGGGCCAACCATTTAAATATGTGACATGTTGGCGTTTAAATTCGCACCTCTGGAATGCGTATTTGAAACGGACAGCTATGCACAGATAAACTGCTCTTCAAATTAGGAGGGGAAGCTCCCTCTTGCTGATGGTGTTGAAAGAAAGTAAACTAAGAACTAAGTTGCCTATCTTTTTGATCAGCTAGAGCACAAGGTTTATAAAACACAAACGCCGCAGCTGAGATTTTCTGAGTTAAGAATTTCAACTACGACTAACTTAAGCTAGAGACGTTTCTAACTTCTCAAGTAATACGCAGAGCAAGAGAAATTAGAAATGGACAAGGATGATTCTCTGACAAAGTGCTTCAATAAACTCTTTTCCAACAAACATCTACACACTTCAATGTAAGCTGAAATCGAGATCATAAAAGCATAACACAAATAACGGAAATCTGAGATTTTGGACCAAGGCAAAGGAGGCTCATGATTTTATTACTCAAACTTCTAGAACAAAGCTCACTTCTAACATGCCTGGAACAAGAAATTGCAGCTAAAGAGGCTTGCAATCTTGCTCTTACACAATAGAAACAGCAATCACATAACTCCTTGTTGGCTAAAGAGGCTCAACAATTTGCTTATCACAACACAAGTGAACTGAAACTAAATAACAACTTGCTGCAATACAGGCTCGCAATTTGCTAACACAATAACCGTTAAAGAAAACTAATGAGCAAAGGCTCTTATTTATAGACAAGCAGAGGAGTAGGGAACCCTAAAATCTCCTTGCTTTCACAATCTAGGGCTTTCTCAGCAAGCAAGCTTTATTTCTAAATCTAGAAAGAAGATAACATCTAATACCTAAAAAAGCAGGAAAAGCGGGAAACGCCAACTATTACATTAATCTTCTTTCTCTTCTTCAAAGAATGGATAAGAATCGTTCCAAGAATAGAAAGAAAGCGGAAAGAAAGCTTCTAGATAAAAGCCACTTTAAATCTCAATCATATCCGCTAAAAAGCAGGAAACTGGGTCCTGATCAGGTGCATTGATACTATCTAAGGCAATATTCTGATTCTCCAAGATCTCCTCGCCTTCTGTGATCAAACTTAGAGAATCTTTCACGTCTTCAACTGCTTTATGAGTTTTGTTCTTGAAAACATCGCTGCCCCAAAAGATGACTCACAAATTGATAACTTGGCGGCTCTGCAACTTTATGTTTCTGACACCTCTCTTGATTTCTAATAGAAGAGTATTGTACAACTCTTTTCTGATACATTTCCTTTTCCTCATATCACGCCTCCTCGTGTTCTTCAGCTGAGATGATGAAGTTTTGATATAGTGCTAATTTGGTCTTAAATTTGAGGGGAGTGTACTCCATATTGAAAAGCTTGAAGAATGACTGTAAACTTGCCTATGATCAGACAAGTTTTGAGCTACTTTCTATTTTTAGAATGCTGGTTTTTCGGCCTCAAACGGACAAATTTTTTGGAATTTTTTCTGAGATATGGGTTTTGCTCAGAATTTCATTGCAAGACAACCCAGATCGTCCATTTTTGAAAATCTTGAATTTTGACTGAAAAAGCAGCAAACCCTAATTTCTTCAATTTTTCACCAAAAAAGTTGGCACCTAGGTTTTGTTCAGAATACAATTAGAAAAGGACCCAGTTGATTAGATTTGCAAAATCCTGACGACTGATTGAAAAAGCAGCCAACCCTAGGTTTTGAAAATTTCTTGAAAAAGCTGTGATATGGGTTTTCTTCAGAAGACTGTTTTGAGAGAACCCAGATGATCAAAATTTGCAAACCCTGAAGATTTCACTGACATGCAAGGAAAAAGCAGCTGCTGCAACTTGATGAAAGTTTCTTGAAAAATTCTTCAGAAGAATGAGAAGAAAAGACCCAGATGTCTGAAAATTAAAATCTTTGACCTTCTCCTTCAAAAGTTTGATCTTCTGGATGAAAAAGCATGAAAAAGCAAGATCTTATGTTGCTGGTCTGAAAATAATTTATGAAAATCAGCAACCTTGAGCTCTTGAATCTTGAAATAAATCTTCAAATCTGCTGCTCCACTTTTCTTCTTTGGAAGACCCCTGCAAAAATGATGAAAACTGAAAGGAAGAGATGTCTTAAATAGATTTAGGGCTTGAAATAGATTTGCTTTCTTTTGCTTTAATCTTCAAACCCTAAACTCAACTTGTTCGATGAATTTAGACATTCGTCTTTCCCTTGCCATTTTGAATCTTTGAAAACTTTGAAAATTCTACTAAGGTATTGAAAGTTGGGCGCCCTTCTTGGCTAGGGGCACCAACCTTCTCCAGACTTAACCATTTTTAGGAATTTTCAACTTTTCTTCCATTTTGACCCCTGGATTGACCTTGATCTCTGGCTTCCAAATTGATCCGATGAACAAGCTGGATGATTCATTGCGTAGCCTGACTGATTCTGAGAAGATTGTTCTGGAGGCACCTCTGGCGAAAAACTTCGTTTTGACCTTCAAATTCATGGGAGCCCATTTCCTCCAAGGGCTCCGAACTTTCATAGTGTTAGCCATTTTTTATGATTTTCAATTTCTTCATTAACTCCTCTTCTACACACGATCTCGTTGAATTTGGAGTTCCAGGCGTCGGATCGATTGAAGACTATGCTCATCTCGAAGCTAGTGAAATATTGAGAGGGGTTTTCTGGAAGAGATTTTGTCGAAAAGTGAAATTCAGGCCCTCATAAGTTTGGGCGCCCATCTTGACTGGGGGCGCCCACTTCCACCATACTTAGTTTATTTTTATATTTTTCTGTGTTTACTTCTGAATCTTTGTTCATAACCTTTGTCGGACCCTCTATTCGGTGCTTCAGATCTGGCGACTGCGACCTCCGATAGGCGTGCTGAGTATCTTGTTTGAAAGCTGGATCAACCGTGAAGAAATCACATTAGGTACACGTCTGCAAATTCATCTGTTAGATACCCTGCAAACTTGGGCGCCCTTCTTCACCTGGGGCGCCCATTCTTACCAGACTTAGCCATTTTTATTGATTTTCATCTTCCAGTTTGGAAACCTTCATTCTGTATATTCGTCTTTGATCTGAATTTGCTGAAGATTGAGCAGTCAGATGATCTGACGGAGACAGGCACGTCGAAGCTGATTGAGCACTAAAGAGATCGAGCATATTCTTGAACCTTAACTGCTGGATTTGGTGCCTCAAAAAGTTGGGCGCCCTTCTTCACTAGGGGCACCCATTTTGTTCAGACTTAGTCAATTTTTTATAAATTTCACTTCTTTCCATTCTGACTTCAGTTTGAATACCTCGTGTTTGGCGTCGAATTCTGGATGACTGAACGATCCATTGACTGCACCGTTGAATCCTTCACGAAGCTGGAAGAGAACTAAGCAAGTTTGACTAGAGGCATAAACCCTAATTTTGACATTTGATGCCCTAAAAAGATGGGCGCCTTTTTCTTCTTGGGGCGCCCAAACTTGCCAGTGTTAGGAAATTTTCATCATTTTTCATCTTCTTCTTCATTCTCCGTGCATGTTCATCATTTCATCTTGTGTTGAACGCCTGAGTGTTGATTCTGATGCCTGGCAGCCGAATGACCTCCATTGATGACCTCAGAACTCCAGATATGCTTCTGAAAAAGCAGAATAGACCCACTAGGGCAAAACTGACTATTTTGAGATTCTGACTGCACTAGCCTGATATGGACGTAATTTGAGTCAATCAAAATCAGTTTGGACCCCGTAGGACCAACTTTCTATTTTGAGAAACTTTCTATTTTTAGAAAGTTTTGCCAGTATCCATTTCCAAGAAAACCTAGAAAAACCCAGAAAACGTTACTAATTTTAGAAAATTTCTAAAAATAGCAATTTTCCTAAATTTTAGGGATGAAAAACTGAGATTTGGGTTTTGTTGATTTAGTTGCTGTTAGCAGACCCAGATCGTCAGATTTTGAAAATTTTGCGTTTTAACCCTTCATGCAAGACCTGCACACCCAAATTTTGACCTTTTTGACTATTTTAACAAGACTTTTACTCATCACTTCAAAATGTCTAAGTGTAAAAAAAATTTTAATTTTGGGGTACAACATGACATAATGAATCAGACTTGATGATTACTCCCATTAGTTTTCCAAGATCTTTTTCTACTTTGGATTTGATGATCAAACCTATGTTGCTCCTTTCTTGCTTGCCTTCTGCTGACATGTCACTTGGACCAGGTGCCAAAAGGATTCCTTTTGATGCTCACTAATATTGTATTCAGGTCCAAATCTTCTGATACTTCCTCTATCCTAATTCAATACCTATCAATTCTAGAGCTCAATCATATTTATTTATCATCTCCACTTCATTGAGTAACCTGCAAACATTGTTAGTTATGACAGAAGCAGACTAACATTTGACAACTTGACAATTTGACAGAAAGGATACTTAAATGGCATTAATAACATGACAAGAATGGCATAATTACTGACTACAATCTTGAATACAAGCGAAATTTCATAGGGGTACCAATTTCGGTACTAACATCCAGCAGCCAAAAATGAAGTGAAACTATATCTAGAAAGTAATGGAATCAAACATGAGGGAGCATTAATCCAAAGTCATAAATGTTAGATAAATCAGTATATACAGAAGTTACATCATTAAAAAATAATTTTGTGAAGGCAAGGCCCCTTGTTAAAAAAATCACCAATAGATACAAGGAAAAAGGGTCGTGGAGAATAAGGATCTAGCATGCATAAAAAACAGGAACTAAATTAGGGTTGCTATTGTTGTTAGTCAACACAACATAAGAGATCCAATGAGAGTTTGATAATTGTCATGAAGATATAGCCTGGAGATTAGAGGACCTGATCCAACTATCCTAGGAGGAAGCAAGGTGCCCATAAAAGAAGTTGATAAGTGTTGAATTTGAGGTCATCTAAAGATATTCATACACATTATTTATGAACCAAATATCATCAATTGTCCTAGAGTCTAGTCAGCATTTAACTTCAGACAAGTTTGGCATTAAATTCCTTGTTAGACTTGCTTAATAGAATATAAGATGGCATTTCTAAGGGTTTAAACATTAAAATTGGTATAAGCATACTCTATATGTTTAGAAAAGTTTAAATGCATAATTTAGCATGGAAAGCTTGATCAATTTAATTGCGTCCTTGTTAAATTGCTGTCCAACACTATGCACGTTAAGAAAAAAGTAGCATTGTACAGTCTAAGAAAAATCTGAAAAGCTGATTTTGCTTGGAGCCTTACCTTGACTATTTTTCATACTGTATGTATTCATGCTAAAATGACCTGAATGAATCGCATATGACTTAAGATTGTTGGACCAAGTATTCCTGGTTAGCCCTTCAATCCACCATACAATTAGTTGGGGATTTAGGTACAACTAGCTCATTGGTTTCACTGCCTTATTCCCTTTGCATGGATACAGAATAACTACTACAAATTTCTTTAATGATTCATGGTGACATATTTATAGTATGTCTAGAAGCAGCTTCTTTTACTACATATCATTCATTATTTACGGCTCATATTTACATAATCGGTATACAGCTGTGTTACACGGGGACGCATCCCCCCGCCCAAACCCTATGTCCCCGTCCCCTGTGGTGTTTTGGGGACGGGGGGACAGCAAGGGATGTCCCCCAGGCGTCCCCCTTGATTTTTGAAAACTGGGGGACGGCGGGAAACGCATCCCTAAAAAAGGGGATGGCTAGAAAATAAAAGGGGATGCTTAGGTGTCCCCGAAACGGCTAGGGGACGGCTAGGAGTCCCCCAATCGTATCGGGGACGCCTAGGCGTCCCCCTTTCGTCAAAGTAAAAAATGTTTTGATTTTTGGCAAATTAAATAAAAATTGCTTGATAAATATTAAATATTTCATTATATTTGATAAAACATTTAATTTTTAAACAAACTATTTAATTTTATTGTCAAATTAAATAAAAATTACTTGGTAAATATTAAATATTTCATTAAATAAAAATTGTTTGATAAATATTAAATATTAAATATTTCATTATATTTGATAAAACATTTAATTTTTAAACAAACTATTTAATATTATTGTCAAATTAAATAAAAATTGCTTGATAATTGATAAATATTAAATGTTTTATCAAATATTAAATGTTTTAATTATATTTGATAAAAATGTTTTATCCCCATTTGAATGGCATTGACTAAATAATAAAATATTATTATATTTACTTTAATCATTCAACCTAAAATTGAACAAAATGCTTTTATATTTAATAGTTAAGTTATTGGCATTGCTGTTAGTGTTTACCTTTATCTTTATATTGCTGTTATATTGCTGTTATACTGCTGTTATACTCTTTATCTATGCACATATTGTCATATTGATATTGTTGCAAATATTTGATATTTCAAATTGCTCTCTTTTTCTATCTATATATAATATATTTTTAAAAATTCATATATATATATATATATATTCCTATATCGCCGTCCCCCCGCCGTCCCCAAAAATTTGCCCTCGGACTGCCGTCCCCCCATCCCCATCCCCGAAACGCCGTGGAACATAGGTATACAGTCATCCCAATATATATCATCATCCATTTATCACATGCATTCATGTCTCCAATCAGCCAGCTGTATGTTCATTGTCACGAGTCCATGATTGAATGCACAGCTGTAAGCTGATCCTAAATTAGGCAGGGAAAACCCTCTTACCCAGTACATAGAGATAAGATTATTGATCTTTTAATGTTTGCATGGTTGGGATGAGTCCTCCTACCATGTGATGTAACCCTTGGAAAAGAGAGATTTCCTACCGCTGGCATCTGCTGTGTAACCTGTGGAGAGATTCTGCAACATCCAGGCTTGAACTCCACTGGTTAATAACCATATGACATATGTTTGAGCCTTGAATCTCCCCAGCTTAAAATCAATAACTGTAAACCGGTCACTGGAGGCAAGACAACCCCAGTGACAACCTGGCCGAGGTTGGGGGAAGTAGGGGGGCGATTACACCCAATCACATGAGGGATCACGGAGACCACTGCAACCCTGCAATCAGTAAAAGCCCTATATTCTCTCTGTGTATCCAAAAGATGGGTCTGCCCTACACCATCGGGCATTGGCTCAAAGAGGTAGAAGTGTGGCCTGCTGGGGTTCTGTTGCATATTCCTCCACAACAAATACATGCAACTCTCTAAAAACATCTACATCTCTGTAGTTTCTCATGAAAAGCTAAGAAGACAACTATTAAAATCCACATTCATTATGCTTTGCACATGCATTGGCATTCTGGCATTAAGAAAAAAAAATCTAAAAATCTCTAGCATCAAATCTATCACGATGAGCCAGATAAAGAGCAAAACACATTACTTCTTAAGAAGATTGCTGAGCATCTATGTTACCAGAAACGAGAAACGGAAACTGCAACGGCAACGGCAACGGCAACGTGACGAGAAACGGGATTTTTAAAGGTTGCGTATAAGAAACGGATTTTATATACATATATATTTTCAATCATATTATTATAAATTTTTGTCCCACATATATAAAAATTCATGCAAGTTAAAATTTTGTCAAATATAAATTATAATAAAATATAAACCAAGAATCAATTTAAAAAAAGAATTATATCACTTTTAAAATATTTTATTAAAACAGCAAATAAACTATATATAAAAAATACTTATAATTAGAAAAAAAAACACAGAATTAGAATTTGTTTTTATATTTTATCTTTAATTATAGCTTATAATAAAAATTAAAAAAATTAAAAGTCAATTATAAACTGAACCTCTATTTACACCACTGGCGTAGTATGCATAAAAAATGGACATTAATTCTGCTGTTTCGAAGACCTCTATTTACACCATTCCAGCCTCTATTAACGCCCCTTCCCTTACTCTCTCGAAAACAGCCAAATTTTTGTTCAGGCTTCAATGTAACACAGCCAGTTCTCATGCAACACATCATTCAGTTTTTAAGGCTTCGAAACTGCATAAATTTTTTTCAATTTAACGGAAAATTCGAGAACTCCCTGCAACGGCGAGAAACGGAAAAATAGCCTAGAAACGGCCGTAGGAAACGAAAACGGCGTTTCGCCCGTCAGAACGCGAAACGGAGGCCTGCCGTCACGTTTCTGGTAACATAGCTGAGCATACAATACATCTTCCTACACCGGAGACTATGGATAGGAGCCAGCAACCTTATACCCTGTAATGTCCCCCTTTTCAGCGTGATCTTGTTTGCAGAGTGTTAGCCTATTTCTTGGACCCTTGTGGGCTAACTGGATTGGTTAGAGGGTCAGTGGTACCTTTTGGAGAGTTCGGTCATTTTCATTTTCTGAGATCGTGGATAGGCTCATTGCAGGCCTTGGCAGTACAGGAGTTTCTTTACTTCTGACGGCATTGAATTCTGTTGAGAATTGAGGGAGATAGGCTTACTTAAGTGATTTAAGTTAATTTTTAACTTAAAGTCTTTTTATAAAGTCAAATTGACTTTATAATTCTTATTTCACTTAAATTAAGTCTAAAGTGAATATTTTAATGTTATATCTTTTATTCACTTAAAGGAGGCGCCAAAAATCAAAAGGGAGACTATGGAAAGTGACTTAAGTTTATTTCCATAAATTTAAATGATCTAAAAACCTAAAAGGTACGGCTTTCTTAGGTTTTCACCTCCTTTGCTTTATAAGGAGTTTGGGCAATGAGAAACTCATCTTTTTGAATATTTCAACTTTGCCTTGGAGGTTTTTTCCCTTGCTTTCAGCCTGTGATCAGGTTTGCAGCAAATCCACCATTGGAGAACGAAATCTCTTCAGTGTGAGCACTTGTGAAGTTGTGAAAGATCAGCTGAATTAGTGCAGATTGAGAGAGCTTCATTTCAGAAGTTCTGCAGTGCTTCAACAGATTTTTGTAGTGTTCTTCATCAAAAACAGAGGGTTTATTAGTTGCTGTTCTTCCTTCACCATGGCAGACTTCATGGCTGTTTGGGCACACCTTCAGAGATGGGTTTTTGGTGCTTTTTGTTTGAAAGGGCGTGGCACTTGCAAGGAAGGTTTTTTTTGGCTTTTTGGAGAAACGTCTTCTTTCTGAGGATCTCTCTTCATGAACTTGGGCGCCCTACCTATACTTCTCTCTAGCTTCAGTTTCAAAATAAACTTTGCAATCTGTAACTCTCTACTCCAGTTTTCGTCAGTTCTTCACTATGCTGGTCGGATTTCTTATTTAAAAAATCTGGAGGCTTTCGGGTATGTTTGTATGTTTTAAATCCATTGTTGATGATAATAAACACCTTCTACAATTCCAGTTTGATTAAATTTGCTCAAGTTTTCATTTTGTGAGCTTTTATATGATGCGCCCCTTCTCTTCTGTCTACAAAATTTCTCTAAAAAACTAAAAAACACAAATAGACTTAAAAAAAAGACAGGGGTTTGAGCAGTGAGCTAGCAAGGCTCATCACAGTGGTATCAGAGCGGTTTCCTGCCATCCTGTTGGGCATTGATCATGGCTACTTCAATTACTCAGAGGCAGTGGAACAAGAATATGGAGAAGCTGAAACAAAGTTTGAAAAAGTTGGATGAAAATCAGAAAGGGATAAAGGAATTGATTTTAGATCCTGCAACCTTAGATAAAACAGCAAGGTTTATGGCATCCATCTTCGGGTCTACATCACAAAATAAAAATGAGATACATGAGGTCTCTACAAGTGAAGTATCCAAAAATCTTCACAATGAATTTTCAGCAGTTAGTGACCAGCATTCAGTTGATCCTATGGAGAACAAAAATCAGACCAGCTTTGAGGAAGAAGTTGGGCACAAGATCCTTCGGGAAGATTTCAAGGTTGAAGAAGAGCAAGTGATGTTTGAAGACAAACCAATTGTATTGGACCAGCCACATGAAGATAAGTTTTCTTGTAATGCATCATCAACAGAAATGTATGAAGATATGGCTTCTACAACTTCTTTTGAGACATCCTATGAGGTACATAGCAACAATACCTTAAATGTTGATGACAACACACATGATGTTGCTGATTATGAGGTGAGTGATGCAGATTCAACTTCATGCTATAGTGCAGATTTGGATGGAGAACAGAAAGTGATTCAAGAGGGATTTTCCTCTCCTCAGTACAGTTATGAGTTTTATGATCAGCAAGCTCCAATCTATGATACTGATGGAGAAGAATCAGAAAATGAGGCGGATGCTACATCTTCTTGTGATAATCCGCTCTTTGAGGTGGATGCTGATTCTACTCTTGACCCTGGTTTAAGGGTGAGCTTTGATCATAGTATCAGAGATTCCGTCAGTGCATCGGGATTTCAGACAGAGCTCGTTGAGGAGATTCCCAGTGTGTACATGGTCAGGAGTCTACACAGTTTCTTTCTCAGTCATCATGTACATGATCTGTTTCGGATGCACAATTCTAGTATGCACGTGTTAGACATGTGGGATGATAGCCTATCTCGTGCAGTCTTAGGGAGCACGTTTTGTCAGCAGTTTGACTTGCTTCCTTGTGAGTTTCTCTCTTCTGTATCTGATGGTGTTGAGATTAACAGGCTACAGTATGATGATCCAGCTGATCAGATTTGGGAGTTACATGAGACTCATTCATCTAGGAGTTGCATATGGGATGACGATGGCGATCCAGTTTCTCTTCCTAGAGTAGATGGTATTCAGTATGATGATCCTCTCTTCGAGTTAGATATCACTCGCACTCTGGACATGAGCATTGATCGTTGCGTTTGGGATCCTTCCAGTGTATTGGGATTTCAAATTAAGCTGGCAGAGGAGTTTTCAGAGGAGTACATGATGAGAGGTGCAGATAGTTCTACATTTGACCCTCACGATCTGGCAACTATCTACTTGTTGCTTGGTGATTTAATCTTCTTAGACTCTTCATTGATCGATGGTTGTCCTACTTGGAGTTGGCATGATTTGCAGAGTTGGGATTTAGGAGTTTCATTGCTAGATGGTTGGTTTCATGGGTTAACAGGTTATGGTGACATCATGGGTTCCAGCTACAGACAGAGATGTGTTGCGGATGCTTCTCGATATTCTTACTTTATTATGATGGATGGATGTGAGTACCGTTTATATTGGGATCCAGGTGGCGACAGGTTTGGTACTGTGTTTTGGATGAGTCCCATGCATTGGCTTCACCACTTTTGGCATGGTGAAGTTGAGATCAGTGTTGAGCAGCGGAAGACAGTTGATGATAGTAGGGACATTTCACAGCACTATCCTTGGGAACCTGGTGGAGTGGTTGATCCTTTGTTGTTGAGATTGCTTGCGGTCAAGCAATTTCAGGGAGGGCGGATTGTAATGTCCCCCTTTTCAGCGTGATCTTGTTTGCAGAGTGTTAGCCTATTTCTTGGACCCTTGTGGGCTAACTGGATTGGTTAGAGGGTCAGTGGTACCTTCTGGAGAGTTCGGTCGATTTCATTTTCTGAGATCGTGGATAGGCTCATTGCAGGCCTTGGCAGTACAGGAGTTTCTTTGCTTCTGACGGCATTGAATTCTGTTGAGAATTGAGGGAGATAGGCTTACTTAAGTGATTTAAGTTAATTTTTAACTTAAAGTCTTTTTATAAAGTCAAATTGACTTTATAATTCTTATTTCACTTAAATTAAGTCTAAAGTGAATATTTTAATGTTATATCTTTTATTCACTTAAAGGAGGCGCCAAAAATCAAAAGGGAGACTATGGAAAGTGACTTAAGTTTATTTCCATAAATTTAAATGATCTAAAAACCTAAAAGGTACGGCTTTCTTAGGTTTTCACCTCCTTTGCTTTATAAGGAGTTTGGGCAATGAGAAACTCATCTTTTTGAATATTTCAACTTTGCCTTGGAGGTTTTTTCCCTTGCTTTCAGCCTGTGATCAGGTTTGCAGCAAATCCACCATTGGAGAACGAAATCTCTTCAGTGTGAGCACTTGTGAAGTTGTGAAAGATCAGCTGAATTAGTGCAGATTGAGAGAGCTTCATTTCAGAAGTTCTGCAGTGCTTCAACAGATTTTTGTAGTGTTCTTCATCAAAAACAGAGGGTTTATTAGTTGCTGTTCTTCCTTCACCATGGCAGACTTCATGGCTGTTTGGGTGCACCTTCAGAGATGGTTTTTGATGCTTTTTGTTTGAAAGGGCGTGGCACTTGCAAGGAAGGTTTTTTTTGGCTTTTTGGAGAAACGTCTTCTTTCTGAGGATCTCTCTTCATGAACTTGGGCGCCCTACCTATACTTCTCTCTGGCTTCAGTTTCAAAATAAACTTTGCAATCTGTAACTCTCTACTCCAGTTTTCGTCAGTTCTTCACTATGCTGGTCGGATTTCTTATTTAAAAAATCTGGAGGCTTTCGGGTATGTTTGTATGTTTTAAATCCATTGTTGATGATAATAAACACCTTCTACAATTCCAGTTTGATTAAATTTGCTCAAGTTTTCATTTTGTGAGCTTTTATATGATGCGCCCCTTCTCTTCTGTCTACAAAATTTCTCTAAAAAACTAAAAAACACAAATAGACTTAAAAAAAAGACAGGGGTTTGAGCAGTGAGCTAGCAAGGCTCATCACAGTGGTATCAGAGCGGTTTCCTGCCATCCTGTTGGGCATTGATCATGGCTACTTCAATTACTCAGAGGCAGTGGAACAAGAATATGGAGAAGCTGAAACAAAGTTTGAAAAAGTTGGATGAAAATCAGAAAGGGATAAAGGAATTGATTTTAGATCCTGCAACCTTAGATAAAACAGCAAGGTTTATGGCATCCATCTTCGGGTCTACATCACAAAATAAAAATGAGATACATGAGGTCTCTACAAGTGAAGTATCCAAAAATCTTCACAATGAATTTTCAGCAGTTAGTGACCAGCATTCAGTTGATCCTATGGAGAACAAAAATCAGACCAGCTTTGAGGAAGAAGTTGGGCACAAGATTCTTCGGGAAGATTTCAAGGTTGAAGAAGAGCAAGTGATGTTTGAAGACAAACCAATTGTATTGGACCAGCCACATGAAGATAAGTTTTCTTGTAATGCATCATCAACAGAAATGTATGAAGATATGGCTTCTACAACTTCTTTTGAGACATCCTATGAGGTACATAGCAACAATACCTTAAATGTTGATGACAACACACATGATGTTGCTGATTATGAGGTGAGTGATGCAGATTCAACTTCATGCTTTAGTGCAGATTTGGATGGAGAACAGAAAGTGATTCAAGAGGGATTTTCCTCTCCTCAGTACAGTTATGAGTTTTATGATCAGCAAGCTCCAATCTATGATACTGATGGAGAAGAATCAGAAAATGAGGCGGATGCTACATCTTCTTGTGATAATCCGCTCTTTGAGGTAGATGTTGATTCTACTCTTGACCCTGGTTTAAGGGTGAGCTTTGATCATAGTATCAGAGATTCCGTCAGTGCATCGGGATTTCAGACAGAGCTCGTTGAGGAGATTCCCAGTGTGTACATGGTCAGGAGTCTACACAGTTTCTTTCTCAGTCATCATGTACATGATCTGTTTCGGATGCACAATTCTAGTATGCACGTGTTAGACATGTGGGATGATAGCCTATCTCGTGCAGTCTTAGGGAGCACGTTTTGTCAGCAGTTTGACTTGCTTCCTTGTGAGTTTCTCTCTTCTGTATCTGATGGTGTTGAGATTAACAGGCTACAGTATGATGATCCAGCTGATCAGATTTGGGAGTTACATGAGACTCATTCATCTAGGAGTTGCATATGGGATGACGATGGCGATCCAGTTTCTCTTCCTAGAGTAGATGGTATTCAGTATGATGATCCTCTCTTCGAGTTAGATATCACTCGCACTCTGGACATGAGCATTGATTGTTGCGTTTGGGATCCTTCCAGTGTATTGGGATTTCAAATTAAGCTGGCAGAGGAGTTTTCAGAGGAGTACATGATGAGAGGTGCAGATAGTTCTACATTTGACCCTCACGATCTGGCAACTATCTACTTGTTGCTTGGTGATTTAATCTTCTTAGACTCTTCATTGATCGATGGTTGTCCTACTTGGAGTTGGCATGATTTGCAGAGTTGGGATTTGGGAGTTTCATTGCTAGATGGTTGGTTTCATGGGTTAACAGGTTATGGTGACATCATGGGTTCCAGCTACAGACAGAGATGTGTTGCGGATGCTTCTCGATATTCTTACTTTATTATAATGGATGGATGTGAGTACCGTTTATATTGGGATCCAGGTGGCGACAGGTTTGGTACTGTGTTTTGGATGAGTCCCATGCATTGGCTTCACCACTTTTGGCATGGTGAAGTTGAGATCAGTGTTGAGCAGCGAAAGACAGTTGATGATAGTAGGGACATTTCACAGCACTATCCTTGGGAACCTGGTGGAGTGGTTGATCCTTTGTTGTTGAGATTGCTTGCGGTCAAGCAATTTCAGGGAGGGCGGATTGTAATGTCCCCCTTTTCAGCGTGATCTTGTTTGCAGAGTGTTAGCCTATTTCTTGGACCCTTGTGGGCTAACTGGATTGGTTAGAGGGTCAGTGGTACCTTTTGGAGAGTTCGGTCATTTTCATTTTCTGAGATCGTGGATAGGCTCATTGCAGGCCTTGGCAGTACAGGAGTTTCTTTACTTCTGACGGCATTGAATTCTGTTGAGAATTGAGGGAGATAGGCTTACTTAAGTGATTTAAGTTAATTTTTAACTTAAAGTCTTTTTATAAAGTCAAATTGACTTTATAATTCTTATTTCACTTAAATTAAGTCTAAAGTGAATATTTTAATGTTATATCTTTTATTCACTTAAAGGAGGCGCCAAAAATCAAAAGGGAGACTATGGAAAGTGACTTAAGTTTATTTCCATAAATTTAAATGATCTAAAAACCTAAAAGGTACGGCTTTCTTAGGTTTTCACCTCCTTTGCTTTATAAGGAGTTTGGGCAATGAGAAACTCATCTTTTTGAATATTTCAACTTTGCCTTGGAGGTTTTTTCCCTTGCTTTCAGCCTGTGATCAGGTTTGCAGCAAATCCACCATTGGAGAACGAAATCTCTTCAGTGTGAGCACTTGTGAAGTTGTGAGAGATCAGCTGAATTAGTGCAGATTGAGAGAGCTTCATTTCAGAAGTTCTGCAGTGCTTCAACAGATTTTTGTAGTGTTCTTCATCAAAAACAGAGGGTTTATTAGTTGCTGTTCTTCCTTCACCATGGCAGACTTCATGGCTGTTTGGGCACACCTTCAGAGATGGTTTTTGGTGCTTTTTGTTTGAAAGGGCGTGGCACTTGCAAGGAAGGTTTTTTTTGGCTTTTTGGAGAAACGTCTTCTTTCTGAGGATCTCTCTTCATGAACTTGGGCGCCCTACCTATACTTCTCTCTGGCTTCAGTTTCAAAATAAACTTTGCAATCTGTAACTCTCTACTCCAGTTTTCGTCAGTTCTTCACTATGCTGGTCGGATTTCTTATTTAAAAAATCTGGAGGCTTTCGGGTATGTTTGTATGTTTTAAATCCATTGTTGATGATAATAAACACCTTCTACAATTTCAGTTTGATTAAATTTGCTCAAGTTTTCATTCTGTGAGCTTTTATATGATGCGCCCCTTCTCTTCTGTCTACAAAATTTCTCTAAAAAACTAAAAAACACAAATAGACTTAAGAAAAAGACAGGGGTTTGAGCAGTGAGCTAGCAAGGCTCATCACATACCCTTTGCAGATAGCCCGCCCTACCTTTCTTAATGCCTAATATAGATTCAACCAAAGGAAGCTCCAATCCTACCCATCTTATCTGAATTAATCTTCTTAAATTTTAAAATTTGCATTACATTTTTTAACACAGGAGGAAATGGTCGAGCGCCAGCAACCTCATACCTTGCGCCCATAGTCCGTTCTAACCTTTTGCTAAAATCGATTACAAATTCAACCAAAAGGAACTCCAATTCTATCCATATTCTCCTGCTTGGTTTTCTTGAAATCTTATATCGACACAATCAAATAAAGCTTGTTATTTTATTTTAAAATTATACACTCGGTGAAACCATCTTCTAAACAAACAAACCCATCTTAATAGGTCTTTCGGACAATCTAGCCTCAAGGACATCAAAAGTAATTTGAATTGACCTTATATAAGAGCTCAAGACTAAGCAACTTACTTCAAAGCCACTGCAATCCTAAGATAAGTCTATGCATACCCGTCTCGATAGTAGTAAATGTGATACAGAAACATGAATGGAAGGCCAAGGGGAATAACTAACCCTATCCCATTAGAACTAAATTGATAGCCCGGCCCAGGTAGATATCTCAAAATATGGGCACCACCCACAATCGTATTTCAAAATCTGAGCACCAGCCACATGAATATTTCAAAATTCGAACACCAACCATAATCATATTATAAAATTTTAGCACCATCCACATGCATATTTCAGTTCTTTTTAAATCAGCAACAGTTATATTTCAAATATTTGAGCTCCACACATCGTATTTCAAAAATTAATTACCATATGTAGCAATTGGACTTTGTAATCTATGGAGAGCAAAGTTGAGACCATACCTTATTGTTGTGCCGGCCTCCAGTAGAATAGAAAAGTAAAGCCCAAGACAATATGTTGGACAGAGATGAGTGTTTTCAGACAGGCAGGAATAGACGAATGTACAAGAAGCTTCGTCACTTGACCAGCAACTTGACGCGTGGCCACAACCATCTGCGGAAAAGGTGGTAGCATTCGGTGGCACCGACTGGGAAAACCACAATGTGGTACATTATCAAATATTTAGTTTTAGTCAAATGGTATCTGAAATTTTCATATTTGTTTGATAATATCTTTTACTTACCCTGAAGAATTTACATTCTGAAACATGCTGCGCGGTGCAGTGGGATTTATAAAATGAGGCAAGTTAGATTATTTGTTTCCTGTTACAATCACTTCGGATACCACTTCCATTCCTGCTATGACCGAGGATCAACTTGTAAATGCAAATATTCATTAAACATTAAATGAGGCATTTTGATGGACGCACTCCTCGCTCTACATATCTCTAAAAATTTGAGAATTTGTGTTCTTGCTGTGCTTTTTGAGAGTTAATTAAACCTTATGAACTAATTATTAGTTCCTGCCATGCAATTTTTAATTGGTGATTAGTTTTTGCTGTTTCAGCCAGAATTAATTTCTTTTTTTTAATTTGTTTGTGTTTTAAATATTCCAGCATGAAATATTGATAATACAATTTTTTAGTATTGTGATTGGTCTATTTTTATGGTCATTTTTCTAGTTTTAAGATATAGGAAGACATTTTTTATGACATTTGAATTTTTAAAAAATAGTAATTAGAGATTATATGTTTTCTAGCATATAATAGTATTTTAAATATTTTTTGGTACACAAGTTTCTCTTTGTCATTTTGAATGATTCTGTATTTCTACAATCAAGTTAGTTACATGTTTTCTATGCATACAAAGCATAATGTTTCTTAAATGTTTCCAATTTCACTAATATCCTTTAAAGAAACTTTGATTGATTTGTTTTACTTATTCTTCACAATTAATGACATGTTTAGTATAAGAGATTAATCACGCGTCTTTAGACACAATTTAAGTGGTGAAGATGACAATCACTCTCCCTAAATACTTTGATTTCAATTATGTAGGGCTTGATAATATTACACTATTTATCCAAAGTAGAGTCCAAGCCAAAGGTTTTTGAAAATGGCTTGTAGAGTAGGATCATAATGTAGCTAAATAGACATCTATAATTGATCACTAGAGTAATTGTAATGAATAAAAAGGGAACACTTAAGATATCAAAATAGATATAACTCACGAATGAAGATTGAAAATTCATAGGCAAGTTGATTTATAATGGGCTTTGAATTACATTCTAACATATTAAATTCTATGGTAGGAAAAGAAGATCTTACAAAAGAAGTATGAAAATTTTGAAGAAACCTATAAGATTGTTTACTTCCCTTAAATTATTTGGATCTTCAACTATTTGTTAGTTGTAATTATTTAATGTTATCTTAAGTTTGTAGTGAGAGAACTTTACTATATAGCAAGAAGACTTTATTGTTGAGATATTTTGGTTATAAAATAGCAATATGCACAAGATAAAGCTTGTATCAAATAGTTTAACTTCTATAGTAAAAATTGGTTTTTTTAATTTATTGTTAAGTATATTTTGAGATGATATTTAATATGTTAGGATATTTTAATTGCAACCCCCAATTCTAAGGGATGACAAAATACCCTTATCTAGGGATCAAGTTGATCCATGTAAAAATACAAATCTATGATTAAATTGAGGACAATTAAGGACCAACTAACAATAGTTGATCACATCTTCTATAATTTGATCTCTACAAGACTCAAGAGGGTGATCCTAGTAAATCTCTTGAAGATTTTTTAGGGGAGTTGCTACAAAGATAATCTAGGTCCAACTAGCATAGTTCATAAGAACTATTCATTGCCACTAACCTATAATGTGTTGGTTTTTTTACAAATTTCTAGCTAAAGACCTTAAACTTATATATATTTGACATATTCATCATTTTATTAGCAAAGGATTTGTTGTTCAACATGTATAGATATGATCCTTTGTACCTTTAAAATATTTGTGAACACATAATTTATAAAAACTAATTTAACCTCATTCAAATCAGCAAAGGATTGATGAATTGATCAACATGTAGGTTCTCTCTTTGCTCCCTTAATCACCATGAGGACAAGAAAACACACATAACGTATACCTTCTATAAATGTTTATCATTATGAATTTTTAATGCTTGATTAATTGTAATAGCAACGCTCAATGCCTAATCCTCTAACAATAGAATCAAATAAAAGTACACGTTCGAAAGCAATTGCATAGTAAATCATTATTTTAAGAAGATCAATATACTTGGCTCTATCTTGTAGAACTTGGATCCTCAAATTATTTTACCCCTAACAAATTATTCTTAGTTTTAATCATTCACAAAACAAATACCCCACATACAATCAAAAAGATTTATTGCATCACTCAAATGTATACTAACTTGGCTTGTGTATAAATGCAGCAAATGTGCTTATAAAAAAATTCAAATTCCCTAAATTAGTCAACTAAAAATATAGAAAAAATGTATCACAAAAGGAATTTAATATCTCATATTGGTTCCCTGAGAAAAACCTAAAAATGCAACTACAATGAAAAGTAAAAATAAATGACTCAGTTATAGCCCTCTAATAGTTTATAAATAAATTCCTTAAAATAAAATGATATACGAATTTAATTATAGAAAAATAACCCTATTAAGGCCCAAAGTTTCAATAATTGACCTACAAACTGAGCAGGGACCAACCTCTTTAAAAATTCAAAAAAATGCTAATTTTTATCCAATAAAAATGTTATGATTGAACATACATTTGGCATGTGACTCAATCTAAACATCATATTCACAACTATACATGAGCATATGTAATATATCAATTGATCTTTGTCATTCAATTATTCCCCAAATGCTCTAGCCTAGAACGCCACTTTTCAATTCTTGTTCAAAACATTATCCATCAACAAATAAAATTCATAACCTATAGCATGAAATCTACCCTATGTACAAATAGTGGTCATTAAAGATTCACTCTTCTCACCAAAAAAATACTTCATTTCCCATTTACCATGCTCGTTAAACATATTTCACTCTTTTTGACTACTTGCATAGGTCCACCTTGTAGGATTTGACCTTCCCATAGAAACTCTCATAGGGTTGCAAGACTAGGGATAGAATGGCAACTAGCAAGGTTAAATAAACTTGTTCACATCCTCCTCCTATGCCTCCTCTTCTCCTCAATTTCTGGGTAGGGTTCATGATAAAACTTTATTTTCTCTTTATTGTTTACCTTTTTCAACCATGCAAAGAATTATCCTCTCCAACTAGGTCCAGCTATAGCTCCCCTAGCTTGGCATCCAAGACTTTTAGTTGCATTCCTTTTGATGGAAATGAGGGCATCCAAGACTTTTAGTTGCATTCCTTTTGATGGAAATGATGTTATTACATGTGTGTGGAATATTATGGAAGGTAGTGTTCCCTCTACCATTTCCAAAATATTAGTCTATGGAATCTAATTAGTGGATGAAATCTATGGAAACACTCTATTTGTGATGCGCCTTAGTAGTTTGTATATTGCAATAATAGTCATGTACTTTTATTATTGTGTTATTGTGGCTAAAATGTTAGTCATATTTATAGAGATACCTCATGATTGTAATGTAAGACTTTGTGACCTTGGGCCTATGCTCATTATTGATCAAGAAAAGGGTGGATATTATGAACTCCTCAATAAATGTGTAGTAATTCAATTTTTAGTTGAGATGGGGGATCCAAATAGTTATTGGGTCATACCCTTTTGAATAATGGACAATTTTAGATTTGATATAAGGGTAGACATAGTAACACTAGTAAAGAATTATATGGAAGAGTAGGGAGAGGTACTTGAAGGCTTTGATCACACTGAAATCACTAGTTGGCATGTCATTTTCTCCTATAGGTATTGGGAGAAGTTCAATCGAAGAATCTCGCCTAACAGGGTTCTACTAAGCTTGTAGATGATAACTATATATTCTAAGTATACTTTCCTATGGTCATCCATGCTCATGCTCAATAGGTAGTTTTCCATGATGCATACTACTTGTGTGTACACCTTGAATCAATTAAGGTCATGGGGAACTTCAATGGAAACTACAATAATAGCTTGGGGTAAAGTTTGATGATGAAGGAAAACTAGTTTTGTATTTTTTCTCCACACTATGAAGAGGTTTTTATATTGTAGTGAAGAGACTAATGGAATTCCTAGTGTATTTCAAACCATGTTTGTCAATATTGTGCACAATGATACATTAAATTTTCTGACACAAGTAGTGATGATCTCTTAATATGGGTGGATAGTGGTAACTAGTTATCTAACCAAAAATGATAATCATGTCCTATTTGGATGGCTATATATATTGCAAAGAGAGGATTTCTTGAAAATGGCTTTATAACACTTATATGCCCCCTCTTTGAGGAGGTGGTGTTGGTAAAGAGGTGGGAGTCACAAATAAAATTTGTATCTTGTACCACCTCAACTTTGATAATATGGGAGTAGGGGATGGGATTATTGGGTTTGTCCACCTTTATCTCTAGATACATAAAGTTGAATTATGCATATGGGTAAGTGCATGGATTTGTGACACAATTTTGGTGCCAAATTGCAAAAAAAAATGGTAATAAGCCATATTGCGCTCACCAAATTTGGAGTGCCAAATTTGGCACTCACCAAATGGCTTGAATTTGGCTTGAATTTTCTAATGAATGTTTGTGAACTCTTTCTTCTTTTTCTCTACCAGGGAGACTATATACATGAAATTAGGATGTTTACATATGGATATTTACTTTCTTATACTTTAAGTTATATTTCATGTATATAGTTTCAGGATGTTTGAGAGTGGTTTTGAATCTCTAGGAGTTATAATGCAAATTCTTAATTTTTGGAAGATCTTAAAAAATTTAGACTTAGTCAAATTTTAGTAATCAGCATGTCAAATTTTAGTAATCAGGAGGTCAAATTTTAGTATTCAGCAAGTTGTATCATCTTTCTCTCTCACTCTCTCCTTCTCTCTACTCTCTATCTCTCCACTCCCTCTCTCTTTCCCTTCCTCCCTCTCTCCCCTCTCTCTCTCTCACCCCTCTATCTCCTCCACACATCTGCCTCCCTCCCTCCCCTCTCTACTTCTATCTATCTCTTCTCTCTCTACATCTCTTTCCCTCTCTAATTATCTTTATCTCCCCTCTCTCTCTCTTTACCTACCTCCCTCCATCACTTTTTATCTCACCTATGTCTCCCTCCCTACTCTTTCCCTCTCTACTCTCCCCTCCCTCCCTCTACCTACATCTCTCTCTCACTCTTTATCCCTCTCTATCCCTCTCTTCCCCCTCTTTCTCTCTAACTCTCCCCTCTCTATCTCATAATTTTCTCGCCCTCCCTCTCACTCTCTCCTCTCTATCTCTCTCTCTCACACACAAACCTCTATCTCCCTCCCTAACACTCCCTTCCTCCCTCCTTCCCTCTCTACTTCTCTCTATCTCTCCTCTCCCTCCCTCTCTCAACCTCACCCTCCCTCCCCTTCTTTTTGTCTCTCCTCCCAATCTCTCTCACTATTGTCCCTCCCTCCCCCCTCTTTCTCTCTCAATTTCTCCCTTTCCCTATCTCACCATTCTCTCTCTCTCACTCACACACACACACACCTCTATCTCCCTCCCTACCTCTCCCTCCCTCCCTCCCCTCTCTACTCTCTATCTCTCCTCTATCTTTACCTCTCTATACCTACCTCTCCCTCCACTTTATCTCCATCCCTCTCTATCTCACCTATGTCTCCTTCCCTACCTCTTTCCCTCTTTACTCTCTATCTCTCATCTCCATTCCTCTACGTACCTCTCTCTATCTCTCCATCCCTCTCTTTCTCTCTCACTCTCTCCTCTCTATCTCACCATTATCTCTATCCCTACCTGTTGTTCCCTCAGCACACACGCCTCATTCAAAACAGGGACCCTCTTTTCTTTCATTTTTCTAGGTCATTTTGTCACTGCCTCATTTTGAGTGCCCCCATTTTTGGTGTCCCAGATGGTCAACGTACCTTCGAGCTTCCATCTTTGGTTGACTGTGTTTTATCCCCTTCATCTTAGTTGAGTCCCGGTGCCTCACAGATTCTCCTTGGCAGTTTGCTCCTGTCGGAAGCCTTGGGGCTTGTCGAGCTCACCCTGTTGGGTTTCCTTCTAGTGTTCGCCGTTCCAAATGGTGGAAGGCTTCCGCCTTCCTGAACCTCGCGACCCAGCTCCCTCTTTTCCACCCATTTAAACTTGTAAAAATTTGAACTACTTCTGCCTCCCGGGCCCACTCCACCGGACTTCCATCCCCGGAATTCCCCTCAATCTTTGCCATTTTTTACGGCAAAATATCAACGGCGCTCCGCTAACTGGACTCCCGGTCTTCCTTCGTCGTCGACTTACAAAGTGCGGTTCAAAACGGCCATCGACCCACGTCCTTCCGGCCCCCGGGACTCGGACCTCCTGCCATTGCCCACAAATTTAAAATCTACCAACCCACTAGCCGGTCGTACAGGCATTAAATGCTATTGAGGGTATAAATATAAGGGCCGACCTGTCATTTTCATTTGTTAGGTTTGCTAGAGGAGATCAGAGTGCTTTCCAGAGGAGATCATTGCAATTGTCACTTGTCACCTTCGCATCTGAGATCATCATTCGACCTCCATCAATGGATTTCACACCTTCTCCCTTCGGACTTTCGAGGTAGGTTTGTCGTCCGCCCTCCCGAGAGGTTTTTCATGATTTTGCACTTAAAATAATGAACAAAATGGGCTAAAAATTAATTTAATTGATAGAACCCAATCAAACGCACAAAACCCATGTCTTGGAATCCTCAAAAACCTCCAAATCATTTCCTAGGATAGATCCATAACTCTCCCTTGCCGATGTTGTTCTTCGTGCAAGGAAATCGCGCCCTCCAGGCCCGCGCTGGTTCGTCACTGCGAAACTTAGCAAATAGAAAAACCTTTTCCAAACGGCGAGACCGACTCTCGGGCCCGTGACCCCAGATTTCCATCGACAGTTCATCGTCGGGCTAAACGAATTTAGCAAACTTGACACTAGCCTGCATTTTTGTTTCTCGGGCCCGAACACGCAGACTTCCGTGTCTGGAACACCGCAAAGCTTTCGTTGTTCCCAAACGGAGAAATGACATCGTCTGCCCGAACTCCAGGGCTCGCCTTTCCTCTCGTCGTCTAGCGTTAAAATGCGCAAGAATAACTGTTTTGTCTCATTTCTGGGTCCTTGTCCACGGACTTCCATCGCAACTTCACAGTTTCAAACAGCCATATGATGGCAACCTTCTACCTCCTAGGTCCCGACCTTCCATTCACCACGAGAAACAAACAACGATCGTCTAAAACCCCTTAAGAAAGTGACTAACGACATTTGATAAGTAAAGATTTAACTTCATTAATCATATGATGTCTAATTGGATTGAGTTCACGGGATTTTGGCCAATGTTAATGCTTTCATGATTGATTGTACTCATTATGTCTATGTTTGCAGGATATATGGAATCGAGTGCAGGACCCTCGAGGGCAGCTACAGGGAAAGACAAAGGAAAGAAAGTAGGAAAAACTCCTCGTGGAAGAAGACAAAGATCAGATGAAATACCAGTTTCAAGGTGAGCCTCTACATTTGAAAATCATCACCGACTGGAAGGAGATCACCAACACCAATATCGGCCATGTCGATATTGATGAATTCAAGCAAAGGGTTAGATTCCACCCAAAGACTGATAATGCAAGATCAATTAGACAGAGTGGACTACAAAAGCCGCAGGCTTCCCTCCGTCTCTCATAGCCCCTGAATTGGTCATGGTCTGCCGACAGGCCTACCAGCCATAGACAAGAACCATCGTTGACAGAGACGGGAATGTCCTCATTGATATGTCAGCTGAGGGAATTACCAGAACTTTTCACATTCCTACCTTTGAAGAGATGGAGATGCCCACCATGGAGGAAGGGAAGGCAACATGGGATGAAAACCCGATGGACTGTAAGAAATTAATAATTCAATACTAGCTCAAGGAGAAAAGGGGCAGCACTGCGAAGGTTCCTCAAGAGCTCTTTCATAGTGATTTCTTTGAGGACTACCACGACCTAGTAACCATGTTGAGCAGGGTGATGGGCCTCCCCACTGTTGTGTTTTTCCAAGAGTTGATGGTATATTTTTTTGAACAAATCCTCTGTGGAGACGAAGATGTCACCACAAAAGCCTCATTCTACTGGGGAGGCATTATAAGCAATTACTTTCACAAGCAGTTTATGAATGTAAAGAAGAGCTCTAAATTCTATATGACCTCCTATCTAGTCTATTCATTGGATGAGTAAAGGCAATAAAACAGACTATTTGTGGCACCCGATGAGGAGCCAGGTTGAAGGTTGAAGGCCTATGACCGATATACCCAGCTACAATTAAGAAACTTCAAGGAGTACTACAGGGTGAATGACGCCTTCATCGGCCACATCATCAAACTGCTAGGAGGGGATTTTGAGAGAAGGATCTCACACAACACATGGGTGTTCTTGAAACAATATGCTTTCCTATTTATATAGTACCCCAAATTCACCTGTATTTGCGCCTAGGGTTTCACAGAAAGGCTGAATAAGCTACCCTGGTACCCCAATGACCGGATCATATTGTTAGAACTTTCCTAGAAGCTACAACATATACATTCAGTCCTCGGCGGTAAACACTTGGCAGGGATCCCTTATCCCTTAGCCTTCAGTCAGGGGATGTATAAATTGCAAACTTCCCAATGCACTGGGAATTCTGAAAAGGAATTGGCAGAGTACCATTTCCACCAACACACTGCACGCCCGCGGATGGACCCATATGGGCATATAAGAAAGGAACTGGGACCAGGGTATGCCCACCTACATCATGTTGAAGATTTTTGGGCAGATTGTCAGAGTGACAAGGAGGTGCATGCAAGGCATTACATGCGGATGACTGCATACTTTGTGACAAGGGTACAATTATTTCCCATACCAGACCAGGTTGAGGAGGACGAGGGCACCGTCATGGACCCCTGGTACGTAGTAGTCACTAATTTGCCACTGCTAATGATCAACTAGGATGAGAAGGAGGTAGATGACCTCAACATTGTGACTAAACCAATCATGGCTCAAACCAAAGAATGGATTGATGGACAAGTATAGCCCGATTAAAGCAACAAGGGGTTGTCCTGACATATGAAGGGCTCAAGAGTGAGCCTAGTGCCACAAAAGATGTCGCCACAACAACTTCAACAAGTGGGACATCCAAATCCCCTCTGATCACAAGATTGAAGAAGAGGAAAGGGACCGAAGCGAAACAGTCTCTAGACCCCAAATTTTATTCAAGGAAAGACTCAGGAGATTCACCTTCTAAGAGGCCCAAACAGACGGGGATAGCTGGGAGCAGCCACCAATTCAGGAGGATCCCCTTCAAGAGGATGAAGAAGGGCAGACAAATCAACCAAGACCTCCTCTGGCTCTCCCTGTCTCTGCCACCCTTATGCCTATTTCCCAGGCCATGGTCGCTACATCCCCACCCACAGTGGACATCTTGGTCCATCTCGCCTCCTCTCCCTCGGCGAGGCCCATAATAATGATTGACTCTTCCTCCACCACAACTACTCTTCCTTCCTCTGCCGCCATGTCACCTACTACATCACTCCCATTAGCAGCAATGACAACGCCAATGCCTGCACTAGCATTACCAAAGGTTTTCTCATGACATATGCAGAATGTCCTCTCTGAAATTTCTCAAATCTTTCTAGATCCTACCATCCAAGCTGTCGTAGCACAGGTCCTCGACAGTGCTACACCTTCGCAACCTCCAACGGCACCATCAACAATGGAGGCCACAATGTTAATCTCTGAAGAATGGGATAGGTGGGAGAAAGAAGCCTCAAAGGTAATGGAGGAGGAATCCAATGAGTACCATGAACACCCGGAGTATGAACACCGGCGAATTGACAGGGTGGTCTACGAGGAAGAAGGAACGAGGTTGTGCCATCTCCTCACAGAGAAGAAGGAAATGTGGAAGAAGACAAACCTGGGGAGCATGGGCAAGAGGATAAATAAACTAAGGAGGAGAAAGGGAAGGAAATTGAGATAGAGGAAAGTCCCCGAGGGAGATTGACTACTAAGCCTCCTGTCAAAAACCTCACATTCATCCAAGACTTTGATGAGGAAGAAGGAGAGAACACCAAAATGAAAGAAAGGGCTCCCACAGGTGAGCAAACAAAGATTCAGATAGAGGAGGGTGTGGGTGATCGAGAGTTGCCAAAGGGAAAGTCTACCATGCCCGAATGGCTGGAGAGGCAGCTTGAGAAGAGGATTCCTGCCCCGAAGGATCCAAGAGCAAGGCTAGAAGCTATCCTAGCCTAAGCACAAATCTCAACCAAGAAGGAGAAGAAGCCTAAAGTTAGGTCCAGGGTAACAATGAATGCTTCCGGATCCCGAACAGTGCAGATAGCAACACCGATGGTAGGCCAGGAGGGAGTAAGTTATAACGTCTCCACCATTAACTTGGAGACTGCTACTAGAGAATAGAAGGTGGAACATCTTGAAGAGTTAGTAGCTACGGTGGTGCACCTAATACAATAGGATAAAGTCTCGAAGGATGAGCTTAAAGCACAAGTAGCCGCCTTGACGGATTACATCCAACAATGGTCTTCAGTGGATGACATGCCTACCACATCCGCTGCTCCACCCCAACTATTTTCCAAAGAAAAGATTGAAAAATTGGAAAAGAGGAAGAACTTGGATAAGACTACGAAGAGCTAGTTCTGACAAGTCTTGTACGTTGGGAACATGGGTATCAGCCGGGCTATTCGGGTAGCCAACAAGTTCTTGGATTTACAGCAGGCCCTGGAGGGAACCAAGAAGCTCTACACTGACTTCCTTGCAACATATAATTCCACCTATCCAAAGATTGAGGCCATCCTCCAGCTACCAAAGGCCGCGTGGGAAAAGGAGCTCGCATTCAAAAGGGATGACCATTGGTTGGTGGACGTGTGGAAGCGAGATTTTGATAATAGGAGGGAAAGACTAGAGCTGATAATGGATAAGGTGGATCCAGATATCGAATGGGTCAAGGAAATCAAGGCGGACTACGCCCGGTATTTGAAGCTAGTGACAGGATATGACATGCCCACGGTGCAAATGGATCTGGAGAAAATAAAGCCTTATTTCCAAAATAAAATGGAGGACGGGATGTTAGGTGAGATAACTGTAGATTTCATTAGTTTTGTCACTCATGTCTTCACCCAGTCGGAGTTGTTCAGAGATCACACCACAAAGTATGACGAAGACTGGAAAAGACTTGAGGAAAATTCAAAAGAATGGAGTTATCAAGTGCTACGGTGTGAGATCATAGAGGTTGACAAACTCCAACTGGTAATTCTGAAATTCATGGCATATGCAGCTTTGAAGAAGCAAGAATGAAGCCCTATTATCAGTGAAGAAATCCTAAAGGAATAGCTACAACAAAAAGAGCAATCAGCAAAAGATAAAATGCTACAGTGTTGTCACTAGATGACGAAATAGGGATGAGGACAAAACTGTATTTTAAATTGTAATATATTTGGGGGTAGGTAGAACCCTAGTTTGTGGTGAATTTTGGCCACACAATGAGATTGAATCTTGGCCATCCGTTCTACTTTTTGGGCACTATAGATGGGGGGTCTCCTCTCATTTCCAAAGAGAGTTGAGTTGTTGTAAAGACATGCTACTGAAATTTATAATGAAAATACATTGACTTGGTGCATTTTCTGAATTCTTCACATGTTTCATGATTCAATCTCCTTTGTTAGATGCTTTATTTAATTTACATTGTTGTTTTAATTTTTATTTAAAATACTTAGATAGATTCGGATAATGTTGTTCCGTAGTTATGAAAATTTTTGTTGTGTAGATGCCTTCCTAGTCCACACTTTTTGTTGTTTGTCGCTAGTAGATGGTTGTGTAAAGTTAGTCTGGGCTTAAATTCAAAGCTGCCCCCTACATTTTATCTTTTTTCATGCATATATATGTTGAATGAATGGTGAAATATCTGCAGGCCTTGGAAGATACCACAAATTTCATGAGACTGTGAGATTTCTAGTTAAGTGAAATTCTATTTGAAGGAAGTTGCTCGTGGTAGGAACTCCATGATTATTGTTGATAGTTAGTTGCAGATCCAGGAACCTTCTCTCTTCCTTGCTCTTTTTCTCTTTTTTTTAAGAAACAGCCCGTGCTAAGGTTCATTGCACATTGTAAAGCCAAACTTAAAGAAAACACTGAAGTTTTAGATTGTTGTTTGAACCTACAACAAATTGCACCGTAACTCCCATCTCAAAAACTTCAAAATTTAAGATCCACTTCACTTCCAGCTACGTAAGTCCGCCCTATGATTATCAGCAAAATAACATCAAACATCAACTAAGGAGTTCCTTGCAAGTCATGACCTGACACCCGAGAGACCTTGGGGAGATTTTCAGCGACTTATTGTTGGAGATTTCCTTTCAAGAGAGGTAGTGCACCTACGCACTACCTGTGTTGAGAAAGTGCACAAAACACCCATCAACAAAACTGATGCTAGAAGGAGGGCCTTGTGAAGCTGGATCGAATTGGATCATTCTCCCTGTAACGATTTCAAAGAGTTTTACAGTCAACACCAAACAAAGGAGAATTTCGAGAGTTGTTGCCCCCCACAAGGGAAAAATGAACTAAGGAAGGAAACGCCACCTCTTCCTCTTCCCTTCCACCTTCACCTCCATTCATCTTTTGTTCATCTTCCACCCAGCCATACCAAATTGCTTTTCCATCTCTTGTCTTTGGCAGCCAAGAAGTTGCCTCTCTCCTGGCCCTGTCAGCCCAAGGTACAGTCCAAACAACCGTAGCCCAGGTGCAGTCCCAAGTTGTTGTTTTACAATAGGTACAGTTCCCAATTGTTGTCCTTCAATAGCAAGCATCACCTCCACCTCCCGCCATGGCTTGGTTGCCACAAAATCCTTCATCGTTGCAATTCGATCCTTACCATGATATGCCCAAGAATCTAGAAGGCTTATGTTCAAAATTCCATCCTCGTGACCCACAAAGGATTGCAAAAGAACACATTAAGATATTTGAAACAACAATTACAGATATGTAGGTTGGTCATGAAGACATTGCATGCCGCCTTTTTCCACATTCGTTGGGTGAGGCCTTTTATTGGTACATTAATTTTCTGAGGGGGTCCATTACTTCACGGGACCTCATGAAGAATGCTTTCTTGCAGAAGTATAAGATTCCAATCAGCCCCTCAAAGCTATACCAACAGTTTATGTCTATCTGGAGGGAAGTTAATGAACCTATTGGATCCCTTGATGATCATTTTCATCGTGCCTTTATGAGACTTTAGGATCCATACATACATAATGATGCTACTACCCTTCCCGTCTACTATGCAGCATTGGACAATCTTACGTCAGCATTGGTAAAAAGGATGTGCCCGCCGCTCACCACGCTAGTAACTGCTTATGTGGAGGTTGTCGCCAGTGCGGATTTGGGACAAAACATCTCCGGTCTGCTTCCTTCTTTGGGACCAGTAGCTCATCTGATGCAAGTTCAAGGGCTTAATCAAGCATTCGCTCATCAGACTCCTCTTATGAACCAGGTGCCCCAGCTACCCATCGTCTCGCACCCGGGACAGCCAATGAACTATGCACCTCTCATGCCTTCTTATTTGCAACCTCAACAACAAAAAAGTTATCCTTAGACTCCCCAACAATAGCAAGAGTACTCTTAGCAATCACAAGCACCTTTGTACTTGTTGGGACCAGAATTCCCCCCTACACATCAAAATCAACCAGTGGCCCCACCTGTCTTTCTCCAAAATCTAGTACCGCACCCAAGCAACAACACTGAGAAGGAAAAACTTGAAGAGCTAACCGAGATGATAAAGAAAATGTCTACGGAAATGACACATCTAAAGAATCAAAATAATCAATTGCAGGTATCCCAGCGTAGCATCCAGGCTAATTTTAATCGGGGGAAAACTAAGACAACAGGGATGGTAGGGACAACCGGGAAGCAAGCACTTTTTCCCAGCAAAACTATGATAGAGGGCAGAATTCAAATCAAAACTTCGAAAGGAGACTTTCTCAGAGGCAGAATCGCACATGGAACACACAAAATAATAACGGAGGTGTCCCTACTCCTCTTGATCAGCCGACCAGGAATGAAAAAATGATGAGTGGGGTATATCTCGCTGAGGCAGCCTTGTCTAGATTGTGCAGGATTCACAAAAACAACAGACACTCTGAGTTGGATTGTCCTGAATTCCAGACAGCCACTGAAATATTTCAAGTAGAGGTCCAAATTTTTGTTGAAAGTGTCGGCTACAGAGACATCTTCCATCTGAACCTTATGACTCTTCCTATCTCATGGTGAACCAAGTGCCATTTCCGTGAAGTGACCGCAATCTGCCTGAGGTCGAACCTACCCCCGTTGAGAGCGAAGAAGTGCAAGAGGTAAGTAACGAACAAACCTTGGTTCAACTTTTTGATTCAGTAGATAATGGTCCATTAGATGAGGGAGAAATGCATATAGATGAAGTTCACATGTTCCATCAAAGAACAACCCCCTACTTCCTTAGAAACACTAGTACACAAACAACAATATATGACTAAATAAACTACTAAAAATTGCATATAAATGACTAATTTTGGTCACGTGACCATTAGTAGTTTATTGCCGGTCATTTATAACGCGACCAAATTTATGACTAAACTATTTGAGTCATTTATTTAGTCATTGATTTGGTCATTAATTTGGTCATTGATTTAGTCATTGATTCAGTCATTGATTTAGTCATTGATTTAATCATTAATTTAGTCATTGATTTAGTCATTAATTTAGTCATTGATTTAATCGTTAATTTAGTCATTGATTGTTATTAACTAGACATTTATTTAGTCATGGTAGTGATTTATTTAGTCATATATTTAGTCATTAATTTAGTCATATATTTAATCATTAATTTAGTTATTAATTTTTATTAACTGGTCATTTATTTAATCAAGGTAGTCATTTATTTAGTCATATATTTAGTCATTTATTTAGTCATATATGTAGTCATTAATTTAGTCATATATTTAGTCATTAATTTAGTCATTACTTTAACCATTTATTTAGTCATTATTTTAGTCATTACTTTAGTCATATATTTAGTTATTTAGTCATTTAGTCATATTTAGTCATTAATTTAATCATTACTTTAGTCATTAATTCAGTCATTTTATTTACTAGTTTTCATTAATTGGTAGTAAATATAATCACAAAATAAATAATTTATTAAATACCATATATTTTATAATGCAAAACTAATATAATATTAAATTTGACCTAAAACATAAAAGTAAATAAAAATATTGCATATGTGTATAAGCTACAACATACTAAAATTAAAAGATTGATTCAACATCATGATAAATAAAGGTAATCTACAATAAAAAAAATTAATGCAAATATATATCAATATATATATCAAGTTATAAAATGTCAAGTGTCTAAGAGTATATATGTAAATATAATAAAAAATGTCAAAGTTGTCTAAGAGTTTCCAACTCTTTCAAATACACCATGATAATTAAGATCCCTGAACAACATATTCAAAATATTGCATAAAATAGTGAGCCAAGATGTCTAGCAACTAGTACATGATAAATATGTTCAACTATGTCATTTTTTGCAGATATTTTAGTGGCCACTGTGTGAAGGTTCCTTCTTTCTCTTTCAGACGAACAGCTCCATCTATTTTGTCTTCATAAACAAGGGGTATGTTACTCGTGACCTTTAAAATGTTTACATTTGCATCCATTGTTCCTTTCAAGTTGACTCCATGTATAATAGATAGGGAGTGAATCCGCCCAATGCCCACAACATCACCATCTAATGGATCCAACACCTTAACTTTATCTCCTTCTTTGAGTTTATCAATACATTCCTACAAAAAGAAAAAAATAACACATTATAACATAAACTTACATAAAGGCTTCCAACAAATAACACATTATCCATGTTCCTACTAAACTTGCATAAAGGCTTCCAACAAATTTTTATGCATAAATAAAATAAACTAATAAACTTGTACAGTTTTATCTTTAGATTACAGCAACTACATGCAGCTTAATCAATATCTCATTCAGACAAATAAAAAATTGTAAGATTTAATATTTAATACCATAGAACACAGAAAATATGATAAAATGTGTTCATTGAGGTCATCACAGAACTCACCGTGTTTGGAGAAGCAAACTGTTTTCCACTCAACATACTAGCAGCTGATCTTTTTACAAACCCATTCTCATCAGCCTGCTTGTGCATACACAATCAGTAAAATTCCACAAAAGTATGGTAAAAATCAATAAAATTCCACATAATAAGTACATTAACCAAAGAAATTAAATTTAATACTGGAAAAATGATTGAAAACTATAAGGCTTCTCAAAATCAATCTACTTTTGGGCTATTAACATGGCCCTCTAGTTAAAACTATTACAGGCTGCTATGGCCCTACAGGCTTATTTAGTATAGCAATTGTAATCAGGGTCAATTAAAGACCAAGCTAAGTGGTTTGCGACCTCTTGTTGATTAGAATGATGTATGTTATCAGCACATTAAAAATAAGCCAGGTCTTCACCAATTATGCAATCATCATTAGCAACATATCAATTACCCATTAGTTATGTAGTCATGCAATCATGCAGTTAGTTGTGCAATCATAGTTAAAAATCAGTCAATTACTCATCAGTTATGTTGTCATGCAATCAGTTATTGTCATGTCCCCTTTTCCAAATTAGAACCATGGAGAGACCTCTAGCATATCATCATTTCTCATAGGCTAAAGGATAAATCAAGGGAAATGAATGATAATATTATTTTAAGTTGGGCCCAGTAATATAATATTTATGGGGCAACTTAATAATATTTGATCTATAACATATGCAAATGTACAAACTACCAAAAACTTTAAATTTTACAAACTTAATTAAATTGAGGAAATCAACCATTTCTTCATCTAATACAGCTCCATATGCATCTGCATAATTTTCAAAAGTAAACCTACCAAAATAAAAACTATTTGCTACTCTGATTGAGTAGAGAATTATAATTTTTGATCAATGTTTAGGTAACCACTGGCCTGATGATAAGTGTGATCACAAGATCAAATGAGAAAGCATTTCTGAGATAATTTGTGCTTCCAAAAGGTCTAGAGCATCCGTAATGTACAAATGATGTCATTCTATATTATATTCCCAAGTATCCCTTTTTAGTTTTTTAATCATTTTGATCCACCTATTAGCATACCTATTGGTTAATAGAATAACTAGAATCTCACTTGGCAAATAAGTGGATTTGTGGGATCTATTGTGATGACTACAATAATTTTGAGATCTCTAGTTAAAGCATCAACAAGGAAATTATTTTCCCATTTAACCCATTGTATATCAAAGTTATAACTCTAGAACTCAAAATACCATCCAGCAATTCTCCCTTGGGCTAAATCTATGTTTGTTTTTTTCCTTAACAAATTTCTTATTGGCTAACTATTTGTTTTGCTTGCAAAATTTTTGGGCTTGAGGAATATTTTAAGATTTTCAATTCCTCTTTTAACAACCAAAATCTCCTTCTTATATATGTGTTAGTTCTTTTTACTTTGTGAAAATGTATGAAACTTGTATCCACAAATTTCGCTTTTCCATCTAGAAATTCTTGGCTCAACATTACTGACCATGTATCAATTGAAGCATCTGTGTTGAGAACTAAAGAAATACCCCACTTGTGGCATTTGGAACCACACATTCAAACACTTAAACATGTTTGAAGTGATGTGAATGCATGTGAGGAGTACTAAATGCAGGTAAAAGGTTTGTAAGTAGTTAAATGAAGTGCTTATTGATTATGAATTACTCGCGCCTTTACCATCAAGCAAACTTAGGATGTATTAGAGGTTCCCAAATTCTCATTTGATTGTCCATGTCACTTGTCCTTTGCTTGATGAAATACCTAAATTTAAAGTTTTTGGTAGTTTGTACATTTGCATGTGTAAAACTTGGAGTAAAACTGTACAGATACTTAATGGTTTCAAAAATCTCTATCACAGGTTTTTCTAGAAATTTGTACTATTACACTTAACACTTTTGCAGAGAGTAGTTGCATGAAGGAAATCGATAATTAACATCAATCAATAGCAGTGATTTAGTTTCACTCCTTTTAAGTTTTCATATATTTTTGTTAATTTATGTTATGTAATTTAGAAGTTGAACCATCTTTTGTTAATATATTGTGCAAAAGAGCAATTAAGGGAGCACAATTTCAATGTTCATGCAAAATAGCATTGAGATGGAAAACAATAGCTACGGAGAATAAATTTTATCATAGCAGTCTGTGGCTACACATTTCTCGCTAATTTATATAAATAATGTATTCCCCATTAATATTGTTTTAGTAAAACCATAGATAAGTCATCTGGTTCTGGCACAAAGAAATCAATTATTGATCACTCTCTAGTCAGTATGACTTCTAAGAGTAAATTTAAACCAGACCAAGTAATCCAACTAATTTGCTACAAGACATGATAAATTAAGACCTACTCAAGCTGTTGGCTTTTCCCTCAGCTTGCTTAAACAAACCAGAATTCAATAGTAATACATAAGATTGTTTACTATAAAATTATCAACAAATCTTGTGGTTGTAACTGGCAACCAATTTACATGTTTTACTCTCTAACAGTTGAAATTTTTTAATTAAGATCAAGCAAACGGGAAATATTCTATACACATAATATCATTTAATGGAATTGAGAGCCATAGAGTTACACGGAAGTGAAATTCCATGAATAAGAGAATTTGAATGTGCATGTTGGAGGAGGTAACCAAGGGCATTAGCAGTGAGAACATAAAGAAAAGGGGCAAGAGGGAAGCCTTGACGAATGGAATTTTGGAGGAATTGGGGGGATAAAACTCCGTTAACAGCCAATCTTGCACTAGCATCCATGAATAGCATTCAAACATGAGCACAAAAGTTAGGACCAAACCCCAGCCATTGCAGCATTTGAGGATGAATGACCAACGCATTCGATCATAAGCTTTATGAAAATCAAGCTTAAGAATCAAAGCATCCTAAGAAGTTTGACGAGCCCATTCAGAAGGTTATTCATCCAAAATACAGCTGAAGACATTAATAATTTATTCGATATCCTTGATTTTTTTTGTGAGGTTTCGGGCTCCAAATTAGCAATGCACAAAACTGAATTTTGGATGATCAGTCCCAACCCCCGATCACCTTGGATTCCCCAAGAATGGAAGGAGATCAAACATGGTGACATTACTCGGTATTTAGGCATTCCTTTTGGGCTGGGAGTTTCCTTGAAAGATATGTGGAGATGGTTTTTTAACAAGTTTAAAGTTAAGCTCCTGGGATGGACAAATAAATTTCTTTCAATGGCTGGGCGTATACAAGTGGCCAACAAAGTCCTCTTAGCTAGTCATGTCTATACCTCCTCATGCTGGCTGCCTTCTAAAACTTGTTATAATCAGCTTACCCAGCTTATTCGCAACTTTATTTGGTCTAAATGGGGAAATAAAAAAGGTATGCCTGCCACTTCTTGGTCTCATTGTATACTTCCTAAGGATAAGGGTGGATTAGGAATTATAGATCCTTTTATTCAAGGGATATGTCTTTCAGCTAAATGGATAGGCAGAGCTTTGGATGGCAACACCCCTTGGAAATCTTTGATCAGATACCGTATACAAACAGCAACCTCTGGCAAAGCTTGGAGTTCCATTCAATGGACTGACAAGATCCTCTTGGCACATCACTTCAAACTCCACGGATCTGCCCCGCTTAATTGTATTTGGAAAGCATGGCAAATAGTTTCTCAAAAACTATCTTGGTCTAACCAGTCATTCAGCCATGGGCTCAGTTTTGCATCTTCCTCAATTTGGTGGAATCGATTGATACAAGTTAATAACCAGCCCCTTGCCAAGATTCCAAGGATGAAAGCTAAATGACTTTTCAAGAAAGGTATCCGAGTGTTCAGTGACCTATGGGATCCCACTAGTTTTACATGGAAATCATGGTAGCAGCTCAAGATACGCTTCAAACTCAATAATAAAGACAAGCTCATTGTTTTGGAAATCCAGAATATGGTCCCTCCTAACCTTTCTATCCTCATGGCCACTAGCTGTCACTCTAGTTTTTTTAAATATTGGAGGTGGCCTAATGGCAGCAGTATCTGAACTTTTCCTCTCAAGATCCTTTATAAACAATTGATTCTTGGCTTGTCTCTTTCAAACTAACTTAACTTTGTTTGGAGATGTAACTTCAGAAGATCCAAGTGGAATCAACTTAGCTTGCAAATTTGGAAATCCAAAGCGGATGCACAATCACAACTCACAGCATGGAAACTTTTGCATGCCAAACTCCCAGTTGGTGCTCGCCTCAAATTCATTAACCCACCTCCTCCTTGTCCTTTTTGTGGAAGGGTTGAAACTCTCAAACACTGTTTCTGGTTGTGCCCCCATGCTAAAAAGTTGTGGACTGCCCTTCTTTCAGCCTTGCCTGCCCTATTTCACTTCCCTTGGTCATGGAAATCCACTCTCCTCGGATCCTCGGTGTTACATAATGTGATTTCCAACTCTTGCAGGCTTATCATTCTAAAAGTCATTTGGAGGATTCGTTGCTAGGTTGCGTTAGCTCACACCTTCTCTCCCTTTGTAATAGAATTATCATCTATTTGTACCAATTTGTATACTCTTTTGCTGTGGCTAACTGACAATGCTCACTACCTGCAAGCAAAGCAGCTTTTATCTCAGCTACAGGTTCAATTAATCATCTATGCATTCATGGTCTAGAGAAGAACTGATTCGTATTCCTTCTGAGTGGAGTCTTGGGTGCATTCATTACTCGATTGAGATAGAGGTTATAAGGAATTCTAAAGGATTGTGGTAAAAACTTGTTTTTCCATTCAAGTGTTTTCAATCTACATTATGTTTCTGAGTTGTCTTCCTGCGTTGAAAATATTTTGGACTTTTCATTGGCTGAGGTCAGTAAGTCGTGGCACATAGAAATTTGGCATTCGTAACTTTCTATAATTGCAGATAATTCAGTTATGCCTGTGTGTTCATTGAAAGCCTATGCAAAGCTTTCTTTTAACTGGTTTTCATATTATAAAAGGAGCCAACTTTTTATTCTGAGATGCAGATTTTTATTTGGTGTATAAATCAGATAAAGAAGTCACTTTTTTTCTTTGTGCTACAATACAAGTAGGTGTCTCTTTTGGATGGCAGTTCCAAGTTGCAAGATTGTCAACGTAGTTTCTAGATTGAGATTATAATTAGAATGAAGTAGTATTCAGTTGTGTTTGAGAGCAGGTTGAAGAAGTTATGTGTTATGTATTAAGAATTATATGATTCTGAAGTTGGTGCTTCAGCATCTTGGAGTTGGTGCTGATTGGCTTTAGCAATGAAATGGTGATGATTAGCTTCTAGAAAATGAAGAGAGAATAATGGATGTTTAAGAATACCTTGAACATTGTTAGAATGAGAGTTTGAGGAAAAATAAGTCCACTCTAGCAATTAGAGAAATCATAGAGGAAATGTGCTAAAGTAAAAGCATCCTATAATTTCATCATAGTGCATTCCAAAAGAAAATAAAGCAATGCCAAAATATTCTCCATTAAGTTTTCCACTTCAAAAGAGCTTCTCATATAAATATTTGTGTTCATGTCAACACATGTTATCTTTTGTGTTTCATTGAGTTTCCAAGACGTAGGAACACAATTTTGATGACAACAAAAAATTGTGGTGGACAGCTAGTAAAATAACTTAGACAAACTAAAAGCAGCATAAACATTTAAAAATAAATAAAATGGGCTGAATTTGCAATGACAACCCTTATAAATTTTTGAGGTTTTTAGCATTTTTTTCCTTAAAATTTCACCTTTTCTTTTTTCATGTGTCAAATGGAGCAGTCTATCCGGTCCTAAAAATGGAAATGTCCCCTCCAAGTCTATGCTTTTATACTTTTTCATATTTCTATAATGAGCTGCAACAATTCAACTTCTTACAAAGATTTTACTCTAATTTTCTTCATCGTCAAGCTTGCATTAAGGTTATTACTCATTACAACTCCAAGAATAAAAAGCATACAAGAAAATGCAAGTTTATAAACTCTTTGTTGCTAAACAAGTATGACTAAGGAGATAGAGTGTCATTTTCATGTGTTAATGACAACAATGAATTGTTAGACTGACTTATCTCTAATTCCTCAAAACAACCTAGATCTGACCACCAGATTTCTCTCTATCATGTAATCTAGATCTGACCACCAGATTTCTCTCTATCATGTAGGCAAATCAAAATGTAAAGCACAAAATTTCTGCCTGTAATTTCTATTTTCAAGTGCTGCAGATGTGACAGGTTGCCAATGGAATTAGGAAGGTTATTTAAACCTCTATAGTCTTCTATGTTCAAGTGTTGCAGCTGTGACAGGTTGCCAATAGAATCAGGGGGGTTATTTAAACTTTTACACATTTCTATGTTCAAGTGCTACAGCTTTAAGTACATGTTTCCCTAAAACTGTTTTGCCTAAAGGTTTTTCCCTATCATTTATAAGCAACCAAGGAAAATACCAGAACCAAAAAACAATATTTTAGATGCTTAAAATGCACTCATTTCACATACCAAACATTTTAGATTTAAAAGCAATCATAAATGAATCTGATATACAATCCTGGTTGTGACCTATGCTCAAACCCAAAGCAGCCAAAATTAAAAATTAATCTAAAGGTTTCATAGTACTCACCTCAATATCATGCACATACTCCTTGAATTCAGCATAATCACTCTCAACATTGTCCTGAAGTTGTGTAGCTTTGCTGAGAGCTCTATTGACAGGGTCTTTTCTTTTTCATTCTGCTTTCATATAATTGTTCTGCAACTATAAAAACATATAGAGTAAGACAATTATGAAGAGCTCAACAAAGAAAAAACAACAATAGAGAAAAGTATGCAAAAAAATGATATAGTTGAGAATCAAAATATTGAGGAATAGCCTCTTACCTGATCTAAATCTATGGAATTATGGTCATTCCATGCAGAAACTATAGGCTTAACAGAGGCAGCCAACTGTGAAACTTTCTCGGTGAGACCATGTAAGCAACTCATTAAATGTTGGTACTCTTCATTTGAGTTGACATGATTTGGAGAGGCTCTTACTGGGCGTTCAACAAATGGCTGTGAAATCTCTGTTGATGAACTAGATTTCCAATTCATACTACTCTTAGATTTAGTACGATCTAGTGTTGCCATATAATTGACAATATCTTCTACTCCTGCTTCTCTATTATTGTTTTCCACCTAAAAAACAATGTCAATTTCAACATATAGTTAGTTCAATAAAAAATTGAATTAAATAACATGATGTAAATAGAACCAAAAATCCATACACTTACTCCAAATTTGTCAATTTTGGCCTGCAACCCGCCTCGGCCAAATGTATATTCCGCCCTCACATTATCTCTTGCTCTCTTCCCTCTATTACTCTTTGTCAAATATTCTTCAGAACACATACTTTCTTTCAATGCCTCCCATTGTTTGGGAGATAGAGTGGAGTCTAACCTCTCATTTCCCTCCATGATTATTTTTCTGCAATTGTATCTAAAATTGTTCATCAGAAGTCTCATCTTGTGCTTGTAATATTTTCTGGAGATTTGTCCACCAATAGTGTCAAAGGCATTTTCCATTTTTTGTATAACATATTCCACATTTCGTGGATCTTGTTGTGCAAAATTTGATTTGCAAATATCCAAATGGGCCCTACATCTTACACCCAACTCCGAGGCCCACCGTGCAACATTTTTCCCAATGGGTTCACCATCTCTTGATACCTCAACCAAGAATGGCTTCTTCCCTTCTAATATTCTTTCTTTTGCATTCCTCTCTGTAGATCTGTATAAATCTTGACTCAATCTTTTTCTTTTAACAAAAGTAGACACATCTTCTGTTGAACCACTACCAATATTTCTAGCTGATCCACTAATTCCATCAAAAGTTGTAGATGCAACAGGTGCACTTTGAGGCACATCAGATGCAAGCAGACTCTCTTCGTGACTTTCATTAACCAAAACTTTATGCTCCTTTGCCATATCAGGTGTGGCATGAGTAGGTAGATCAGTACTGGTCTCCCCAGATTTCACTTCAAACACATCCTTTATGCGTTGGCTTCTACGAGCTGGCAGCACTATATCTTTACTTTCTTTTTGTTTTTTCTCTGCATTTTCTCTGCACTCTTTTTCTTGCCTATAAAATAAAAAAAATATCATATCATGTCTTATATACATAAAGCTCTTGCCTATAAAATTTCATTAAACGGTATTAAATCAATAATATACTACTTAGTGGATTTACAACTTGCCTGTTTGTCAAACCAAGACGCGATAAATATTCATTATTCTTGGCCACACGTTCTTCACGAAAGCGCTCATAATCTGTCACTGGAATTTCAGCATTATGATCACTATCATCTAATTTGTGCCTTAAATTCTTTTTCCTCATTTCCTGATGTCCAAAAAAACAATAATGTATAAATTAGCAACTTGATACAAATATAATTAACCGTAATAGAAATTGCATAAATACAAGTTTATGAGGTCTCAGTTTTAATGAACAGTCATTGAAAAACGTAGGAAGTCTAAAGCACTGCAAACAACAATAGTCATTAGATGTTGTGGGTATTTCAATCAATGGATATTAAATAATGGTTCCTTGTAGAAATGCTAGTTGTATAAAAAGCTTAGCAATGTATTTGAATCAATCCATCAAATCTTGGGATTGGAATAAGGAGTCCTTCACATTGGATGTGGATTCACTATTAGGTCAGCGATAAATTTGGTGTTCCTGGTCTTTTGGTTTCATTCCTCTGTTCTTTTGTTTAATATGCAATCTGATCTTTGTGGGCAATGAGCAGTTATATCTAAGTCTCTATGGGATGAATGGGCTCAGAGTGAGGTAGATGCCCAGACTTTGTTTACATCGACACCTGCTTCATCTGAAGTAGCAGAGCTCACAAACACTTGGGATATCTACAGATTGCAAATCTCATTATCAAATATTATCCTAACTGTGAATTGGCATTTTCTGGATTTGATATAGCTCCATAGCTTGATTCCATTACTCTACTACTCAGCTTGCTTAAGGTGTTTAGCTCATAGTTGAATTCTTGAAGCAATATCAAGGTTTCAAAGAATTCACCTACAACTGAGTAGCTAATGCATTATACATGTCATGGTATACAATTCCTCAAGTGAAATTTTCAAGAAAAGGGCAATGAGAACATGACAGAGATGACTAATTAGTTTGCAGCCAATCCTATGCAGTAGCATTACAATTTTGGTGAACAGCTACATCAAAACAATAACTCGTATGCTTAACTTGCTCACTTCCTAAGAAAATCTAATCACCATTAATTAAGTTTTATCGAAGTTATCTAAAGTTTGACACAATAGCTCGAGATTGTGTATAAACTATAGGCAATCTATAGACGTTCCTATCATATGCTAGGCATTAACTCTGCAAAATGCTAAGAAAAACAAACTCAGGAAACTGGATATTTCTAGAATTTTAAAATAAAGAGCTTTTCACCATCTTGTCAATTACATGGTAAGACAAACTAACAAGAATAATATTGAAATGAAACCACTCCAGGAGAAATCTCTTTTAAATTCAGTGTGTTCAGGATGGATCAGCTATAAAGGTCCTAATCATTGTGGTTCAGCTATAAAGATCGAAATCATCATGGCTATCTATTAAACTTAAAATAGAAAGGTCAAACAATCTGTATAAAAATGCACACATAAATAAAACCAATGATCCAGGCATAGGCATCAGATAAGTAGCACACATCTCCTTTAAAAGATGTCTTAAGTTCTTAATAACAAAGTTTTTTATAATCTATCAACAAAGAAAAACATTTCAGCTGTCAACAACAACCATGACTGATATGGAGGAAAAAAATACTATGATTATGAGCATCCTTCATAGACACAAAACAACTAAAACGTCTCTCACTAGTCCCCACTTTTGATTGCATAACAGAGTTTGACTATCAAGGGATCAATGCAAGAATTGTAGGTGTTCTATGCTCAAACATGTTACAGTGCTCAAGCAATCTACTCTCAAGTTCAAGGAGTGGGCCCTTGTGGGATAAGATGGTCAGTTCCACAATGATGATGGTGATGAAGAATTTAACATGCTTCATATTAAATTGGTGTGCAAAACCTTATAAAGCGTGTAGATGATACTAATTGATTTGATCCCTCTGTGCAATCTGTAATATAATAGTTTTCTTTGTTAATAACCTTCACAATTCCAGTCTCTTTCCAACTGAAGTGCCTGTGCAATCCATGGACTCTTGCTAATGGAAGTGCCCAGGAAAGAAGTAATGAGTAAGAAAAAGATCAAGATGATAAATGATTTATAAATGTAAATCTCAAAGTAAGACAAAATTTAGAGAGAAATGTAACAGATCAAGATAATAAATAATTTAAATGTAAATCTCCAAGTATGACAAAATTGAGAGAGAAATGCTTTTCAAAATTTGTTTTGGGACAACATATTTATTGATAGTAAATTTGAATGACAACCAAAAACTTGAATTTTCATAAGAGTGAGTGGCAGAAGTAAAATATTTTAATTGTCTTCCCAGCAATTGGATTAGCATATACTCAGTTAGAAGGTTATAATGGGTTCAAGAGTCCAGTCTGTCATGCTGCAGCAAGCTGACATTATTCTAAGTTATCCATTCTCTGATGTGTGATAATCACTTTCATACAATTAGAAGGCCCCAGCAAATCAGATGCCTCCACAAATCCCTTCCAGGTGTACCAGTCCAATAAAACCAAATGTTTCTTGTGAGCACTTTTAATAAACAAGCAGGTAGAAAAGTAAAGAGGATGAAACTCTAATCCTTTACCCTGTTTTTGGCCTCCTGCCAATATTTCAAAGATATAACACCCGGTTTTGTTTTTGTATATGCTCAATGTATTTGTAGCCCATTTCTGTTGTCAAGGTTGCCTATGCTTGATTTGTTGTCTGTGTTCCCAAAACTTTGGTGGATGAACCTGGGACTTAATGGCAAGAGCACTCCTTTCTTCCTTACTGTAATTGATGGAAATATGGTGCCCGTAGCTTACATTGTCCACATAATTGATGTTAATAGAATTTTAAAAAGAGACAATAAAAAGCTCTTTTACATTGCTTGCAAGAAATATTGACAATTATATGTAAATTATAAGTATACAAGTGAGTATAAAACAAATAATCAGGTTGAAAAGCCTACAAGACTTGAAAGGGATTGCCAGAGGTGAATTAGTGGTACCTACCTTTGGATATGGTTTGGACACAAAGTTTGATCCACCTTCCTTATCTGCATTCTCTTGTTTGATAGGAACTAGTGGGAAATCGCCTGTTGTCAGTGATGGAAAAAATGGTGCAAACCTTATTTGAGAAACACTAAGCCCTACAATTATTTATGGTTCATTCTTATTCCTATAGGGTTATATATCCAGTCAAATGGAGAACTGTAGTGACCAAGTACTGTCAAAACATACATCTTGCATGCATGAGGCTTCACTGATGCTATGAGGTTGCCTTTATGAGTAGCTGGTAGGTCTCTGTGCTGGAAAATCCAAGCATACAAAGTCATCCGTAAAGCAATATAAAGTATTTTTTAACTCAAAATATTAGGTAGTGACACCATGTTGCATACAAGCCAAAAAAAACATTTGAAAACTACTTACTATGACTGATACAATGAAAGAAAAAGAACAGCTACATAAACAATGCTCTACAGAATATCATTTTTGTATTTAGCCTAAAGTGATGGCATTGAACAATACTTTTGGTAATACTTTTGGTAAGAGATGATTTTCTTGAGCAGCAAAGGGAGTTGGATGGTGCAGAATTGTTTATGTGTCCAGAGGGACCTTATATGATAGTGGATGATGGCCCATAAAAATAGTTTGGTCCAAGAGATGATCTTATCATCTTAGAAGTTATAAACTTACCGTAAGATATGCAGAAACTTAGGCTCCACCAGCTTATGCCTTACTAAATAATGAGGACTGTAAATAGAAGTATTGAATAATATCAACCATGCCTAGGTAACCACCAAACTACTCACTGAATTTTCACTGTCTATCAATAACTACCATGTAAGCATCTATGCTGAATTTTAAAGTAATCTTATTAACAGAAAATAGAGTAAATGTAGGGGAGAGGATTCGGTAGTTGAGCATCCTAATTTCATGCTTCTCAAAAACCTACGTGAAAATTTTAAAAAATTCTCAAATTTTTACAACTTTTTTCTTGGCAATGCCCCTGCTTATAACTAAGGTTTGAGGACCACATTATCAAATATGATGCCACATCAGCATGTCTTTTGTCGAGGTGTTCAAAAAAGTCCAAAAAAAAGTGAGACCAATACTCGTGCACTAAATTATGTTTTATTAGTGCGTTGATGTGGCATCATATGTTTTTTTGCTTTTTAGATCCAAGGAATATATATTATTCAATTATTGGTAGTTATCATCAACACTAACGACTTTAAAGTCACAACTATTGGTTCAATTGACCATTTGGAGACAATGATATGTATGAAATGCATGCACTCACTCATATACAAACATGAATAAATTGTGAGGAAAAAATAGAAAATCTCATTTTTTGATATTCATCTTTCTTTTGGAAAATGGTTCTTTGGGGACTAACAAAATGTAAAGACTAAACTGTGCTCATGTATATTTACAGTACTTGCAATTTAGCAGATGCACAGATATTACTCTAAGAAATATGACCTTAACCAACAACAAGCAAACTTCAGAAATTGTATGGTGGCACCACATATTAGCCTTATAAAGTCTTAGGGCAACCAAAATAGCTACACAGAATTTGACTTGGTAAGATAACCTTCTAAGGTGCTATAAAATGAAATGATAAACCAAAACATGCTTAGGAGAGGAGAGTGGGCAAGAGGCATGACAGATCTACAAAAAGTGGGGATGCTACTTCTAGGACCATGAGGACGGATTACATGACATGAATGCGCTTGCAACCAAGTCTACCAAGTTTTCAAAGAGGTTAGGAGAATATTAATATATTATATATCAAATCTTGAACCTTACAATAACAAAAGAAAATTTTCAATTGACTTAACATGAGAATCTGGCTCTTTCCATTCAGAAGCAGCCTCACAGTACCTGCACAAAATATGTTAAAATAGTACAAGCATTATAACAGTCATAGCAGTGAGTCAAAGTACAGTGGTCAAGGACTGCTATAACATCCTGTCATGACAGTGGAAGCAATGATCCAGAGGAGCTATCAAGAAAAGATCATTGTCAAAGTAAAGCAATGATGGTATACATATTCATATTGCATCCTCATTTTTATATGAAAACTAATTCATATTGCATTCATATAGCAACATTTTTTGACATTAATGCTTTGAAACATGTATTAGTCTGCAGGTCCATGTCCTTAAAACACAAAACAGTCTTAAAACAACATAAAAGTCTTAAATAAAAGGTCATAAAATGGGGCTCATCAACAATCATCTGCATTGCCAACAAGATCAAAATCCTGATCACTCGTGTCTGCATCTACTTGATTTTCTTCCTCATTTGTGACATGCAATACATTCTCTCTTCCAATTTCTTCATTGGTAATCAAAATCTCTTCTTCAAACAGTCCCTCATTGTCTTCATCCACTTCTTCAAATGTTTCTTGTAAATTAACATATTGCCCATCAAGCATTACATCAACAACTTCCATGAATTTTCGTTTCGAACGAGACTCTGTTTGAATGACATATGACCAACCTGGGCTTCTTACATCATCAATTAGAAATGATTGGTTAATTTGAAGAGGGGAAACATACGGCTCATCTGTCTCTGAAAAAAATTGTCGTGTATTTGCACGTACAAATCCATACTCATCAAATTGCATTGCGGATGGTCGGATCCACTTACATTTTAATAATATAGGACTATTTTCACCAAAATCCACTTGAATAATTTCTTGGATGAATCCAACATAAAATTTCTTCTCAATTTCATGAAGAAATTCAGCACTAACAACACAATCACAATTTGTCTTTCCTTTGTCTTTTTCTTCCACTCTTAAATGACTACCATAGGCCCACATTCCACTAAAACGCATAGCCCATAAATGTGGAGGTTGTGAAAGCTCACTTTCCTCTGTTGTTATATCTTGACCTTCTTCTTTTGCATCACTGATTGCATTAGTAATCCATTCTTCAAATTTTGGAAAAAAATCACCTCTAATCAAATCATGACATCTGCGCTTTTGAGGTCGATGTTGCATCCAAGCTTGATTCTCTTCTTCATGTTTTCTACATAGAATAATGATGTAAAAATAGTAAGATTAATAATATAAATGTGTAAATGCAATTGAGTAAATAAATTATTGTGTAGTTTTTTTTTACCTGCGCCACTTATCGAACGAAGATGTGTTTTGAAGAATAAAGGCATGTATTGCACTTCTTTCTTGATATGATAGCTTGAAGCGACATCCATTGCCTTCTAATACTTCACCTGCAACTCTCTCATCTTCATCATCATCCCATACACGTCGATTGATATTTTTAAAATCCTTCATATATTATGTGCAAAATCCCATGGCCTCTTGCATTGAATATCCCTCAGACATGCTGCCTTCTGGTTTTGCCCTAGTACGAACAAATTTTTTCAAAACCTTCATATATCTTTCTATAGGATACATCCATCTCGTTCTTACTGGGCCACAGTGCTCTAGTTCATATTGTAGATGTATCAAAAGATGCATAGAAATGTTAAAGATTGTTGGTGGAAATTCCCGTTCCAAAAGACAAAGGACTTCAACAACCTCCTCCCTCAAACTATCAAAGTTCGAATGATCTAATACATGTAAGCTCATTCTCTTCAATATTAGGCCCAACCTTATAATTCAAATGGGATTTCATTCATACCTTCTCTGTCACAAATAGCTAACAATGGAAACATGAATGGAGAGCCTTATATGAATGAAGAATATTGTTTGTTTGTAAAAGAAGGGGCAGTGAGTGAGTTTGTAGAAGAGTGTGAAGTTAACTTTTTCTGACTTTAAAGGAGCATAGAAAGATGAGACAGAAAAAATTGCATTGTGAATGGAATAACTTGTGTAATGATGTGAAGGTTGAATGGTAGGAGAGCAGATATTGCCTACTTTAATAATATAGATAAAGGAAAAAAAGGTCCTTCCAAGGTATATGATGCATGGTGACCTGTTAACCCAACTTTGCTTAGATTGGAGGAAAGCTAACAAAATATGAAACCACCCTTTACTTGCTGTATACTTACTCAAGGTAGTTAGGAAGGCATCATATGTGCTACATGATATGGGGCATGGGCGTACTTATCCAATAGCCCACCCCTCTCTAGATTTGAATCTGTGTCTCCCCTACCAAAGCACAAATCATTTCCTGTCAGGTCCACTTAGGGAGTGTAGAAAAATTATTATCTCATCGTGCTATGAATATTGTGAAACTAGCTAGAAGGATAATATTTATATAGATGTAGGCATGGCCACAACAGTATAATGGATTTAGAACTAATTTTTCCTTCAAATAAGACATGGTTGCTCAAACCCGTTCTTAAAAATCTGATTAGAACTATGATAGAAAGCATTGGTACCATGCATTGCAATTTCCAATACCAAGAGAATATATTGGTACCATGCATTGCAAATTAGTATATTGTTGTACTGGCCTAAAAATGAACTTTGATATAAGCATTGGAGAACACTATGACGAGAATTTTTTCATGGCCATTATAAGAAACATATTTTTTAAGACTAGTCAGAGAAAAAAAATCACAACATAAACAATGATCCTCTTACCACTCTTTGGATGGTGATAATTTAATTTGCAAGTGAAGGTGCTAAAAGACAAATTTGGATTTGATGATGCCTTCAATCAGAAACAGACTGGGATGCAGCTTTGAGCAAGTAAGGTTTGAACATTCACATCTCTACTGTTGCATGGATAGTTTAAATAATTCTATTGGCAACCTGTCACAGTTGCAACACTTGATCATAGAAGATTGTAGAGGTTTAAATAACCTTCCTTATTCCACTGGAAACCTAAATGTCTGCAGTACTTGAAAATAGTATGTTGTAGAAGTTTAAATAAATTCCCTGATTCCATTGTCAACCTATCGCAAATGCAGCACTTGAACATAATAGGAAGTTTCAAAGGTTTAAATAACCTCCTTGATTCTATTGACAATCTATTGCAGCTGCATCATTTGAAACTAAAATATTGTCATGGTTTAAATCATAGCAACACAAATATTTTGGGGAATTAATTGGCAAACCAAAAGTATAAGATTTCTTGAAAAAATCGGGAAAAAATCGTGAAAAAATCAGGAAAAAATCGGATTTAAAAAAAACGTAAAAAATTGTAGAACAAGAGATAAAAACTATTTTTTTTTAAATTGAAAGGCATTTCCATAGCATAGAGATATAGAGAGCAAATAAAATAAAGAGTTTAACTAATGAAATGTAGAAAATAATTTTTTGTAGTTTATATTCATATCGCTGATTACATTCATTGCATTGCACATCTTTCAAACTCAAAGCATTACTTAACATTGCATAACTAATAACTAGATGCTGATAGATGACAAAATTTCAATTACAATTATAGCATAAAGTCAATTTAGCAGCTTATGCAATTACTTCACATTGCATAACTAATAACTAGGAGCAGCTGCCAATTGCATTAGCTTGTCATGGCATTCCATGAGACCACAATTCTTTGAGTCATTTTTTCAAATAGTTCACTGCCTTGTCTATGCTACGAAATTTTTCATACATGTCTACCAAAGCATTTTATCAAACAGTTCACAGCTTTGCTGCTATGGCTAAAAGCCTAAAACTATTTTGAACAAGCTATGGATGTTTGAAAAAAATCTATCAAAGCATAATAGTAAGCAATAGCATAGACAAGGCAGTGAACTGTTTGAAAAGATGCCTCAAAGAAATGTGGTCTCATGGTGATGGAATGCCATGATGAATGCCTATGGCGATGGATTGTCATGGCATTCCATCACCATGAGAACACATTTCTTTGAGGCATCTTTTCAAACAGTTCATTTCCTTTTCTATGGTACAACATTTTTCATACAGTTCACTGCCTTGCTGCTATGGCTAAAAGCCTAAAATAGGTGCTTTCGAACAAGCTATGGATGCTTGGAAAGATCTGTCAAAGCATAATAATAAGCAATAGCATAGACAAGGCAGTGAATTGTTTGAAAAAATGCCTCAAAGAAATGTGGTCTCATGGTAATGGAATGCCATGACAATCATCACCATGAGACTGCATTTCTTTGAGGCATTTTTTCAAACATTTCACTACCTTGTCGATGCTACCACATTTTTTATTCATGTCTACCAAAGCATTTTATCAAACAGTTCACTGCTTTGCTGCTATGGCTAAAAGCCTAAAACAAGTGCTTTTGAACAAGCTATGGATGCTTGGAAAAAATCTATCAAAGCTTAATAGTAAGCAATAGCACATACAAGGTAGTGAACTATTTGAAAAAATGCCTCGAAGAAATGTGGTCTCATGGTGATGGAATGGCATGATGAATGCCTATGGCTATGGATTGTGATGACATTCCATCACCATGAGACCACATTTCTTTGAGGCATATTTTCAAACAGTTCACTGCCTTGTCTATGCTATGACATTTTTCATACATATCTACCAAAGCATTTTATCAAATAGTTCACTCCCTTGCTGCTATGGCTAAAAGCCTAAAACAGGTGCTTTTGAATAGGCTATGGATGCTTGGAAAAAATGTATCAAAGCATAATTGTAAGCAACAAGCTATAGTCTCATCGTTTTTTTTTTTTTGCGTGAAAATCAACACAATTTTATTTGCATTTTTCTGTAGGTTTTAAACACGTTTTTTGGCGATTTTGCAGTTTTAAATGGGAAAAAATTGTTGACCAAAAGGTCATATTGTTTCAAAAAATCGGGGAAAAAATCATCTAGCCTGCAGATTTTTTAAAAATCCTGATTAATCGAGTGTTTTTGCATATTTTTGTTACTATGGTTTAAATAACCTCCTTAATTCCATTGGCAACCTGTCACAACTGCAGCACTTGAACATGGTACATAAAGAAATAACAAACAATCTTCTTCATTCAAATAACTAAGGGGCAGTGAGTGAGTTTGTAGAAGAGTGTGAAGTTAATGAGAAGGGTGCAGTCACTTTGAATGGTGAAGAAGATCAAGTAAAATGGATAAGTGAATTTCCAAGAAAGGAAGAGTTGATGGTGAATGGCCTAGTGAAGGCTAGAGGAAAAGAATTTGGGAAGTCTCCAATTGGGATGGAGCAGAAAATAGAGAATATGGATTATCTTGTCATGGCATTCCATGAGACCACAATTCTTTGAGTCATTTTTTCAAACAGTTCACTGCCTTGTCTATGCTACGACATTTTTCATACATGTCTACCAAAGCATTTTATCAAACAGTTCACAGCTTTGCTGCCATGGCTAAAAGCCTAAAACAGTTTTGAACAAGCTATGGATGTTTGAAAAAAATCTATCAAAGCATAATAGTAAGCAATAGCATAGACAAGGCAGTGAACTGTTTGAAAAGATGCTGGTGCAAGAGCACCTACACCTCATCCTCCATTTTCGCTCATTTAATGAAAATTTGTTGTTAGGAGGTTAGAATTAGTCTTTTTTAGTCTTTTAGTCATTAATAAGGTCAATCAAGACCATTGAGCAAGATCTAGGGTGAGTTTTTGAGTTTTGAGTCAAAATATGCAACAATGCAATCTTGCACTAAAAGTTGCTTTTGTAGCCTTTGAAGGCAAAAATGTGAATTTTTATGTAATTGTGCAAGGTTTGGGGTCTTGAAAATGTAATAAGGCTGTTTCAATGTTATTTGAATGGTTGCTAAGGTCTTAGGTCTTTAGGATTGCAAAGTTGCTTCAAAATGCAAAGTTGTCATAAGGAAATTTGGCGTAAAATCAGCATTAATGATGTAATTTCATTAACTAATGGTTCCCTCCTTCAAAAATCAGTTGAGGGCAGTTGTAAATGATGGGAAACAAGTTTAAGAAGCCTCCCTTGGGTCGAGGTTGGGCTGTTGTTGGCAGTTTTGAAGTTTTGAAGCATTTAATAAGAAGAAAACTTTGTTTTTTCTGTTTTTTACAGCATTTTTTTCCTGATCCCGTGCTTGGTACGGTCTGGTACATCATTGTACGGACTCCAAATTGAAATGGTTTGAAAGAGGGAAGAATCTAATTTCTTTTGGTGGTGATTTTTCTCGTTTTCATTAAGAATTGAATAAGTTACATCAATTTTAGTGAAAGTGGGTCTGAAATCTTGCAAAACAAGGGTTTGGTCACCAAAATGGATGTAATTCCCATTTCCACCGTGGGAAAAATCTAAAAACTGGTGGATTGGTAGATTTAGGACTCCTTTACATTCTGAAATTTGTTTCATATTTAAAAATGGAGTTTTGCAAAAGTTATGTGATGCCCTAGGTCTGGTTTTACCTTGAAACAGTCCAGAAAATGATCATTTGTAAGCTTTTCTTTTGATTTCTGAGTATTTTAAAGAAATGGAATGAATGAAATATGTGAAAGGGGTCTTGGGGAACCTGTTGGAGTATTTTAAAGGCATTAGGGGTGTTGGGGTGTGCCTTGACAAGTTGAAAGCTTCCTTGTACATGCCTAGTTAAGCCTTGTTTATGGCTTGTAAATCAATCTTTTGATACATTTGCATTGGGTGTTTGATCCTATTCTTTTGGGAACTTGTGGGGGATCTTGTTAGAAGTCTAAAACCTGATTTCATTGTCTGGTTAATGCCTTTAATAAGTTTTTATTTTGACTGTCCTATTTGGCAATGTTGCAAGGTTGCATGGGCTTGTGTAAGAGTGATGAGAGAATGGGAGTTTTTGAGTGTAAAGTCAGGTTATTTGGTCTTTTTTTGACATTTTGAGAGTGTACAAAGCATCCCCAAGTCCTTCAAACATGTCTGGTTGTGTGAGTTGAGTTGGGTGATCAAGTTTCTTGTTGGAAGGAATAGTGAAGTTGATGTGTGCATTTAGAGAAGCTATTGGAAAAAGGTATTGCTTCCCCTGCCACTCTGCATCAGATGCCTCAAAGAAATGTGGTCTCATGGTGATGGAATGCCATGATGAATGCCTATGGCGATGGATTGTCATGGCATTCCATCACCATGAGAACACATTTCTTTGAGGCATCTTTTCAAACAGTTCATTGCCTTTTCTATGGTACAACATTTTTCATACATATCTACCAAAGCATTTTATCAAACAGTTCACTGCCTTGCTGCTATGGCTAAAAGCTTAAAACAGGTGCTTTCGAAGAAGCTATGGATGATTGGAAAGATCTGTCAAAGCATAATAATAAGCAATAGCATAGACAAGGCAGTGAATTGTTTGAAAAAATGCCTCAAAGAAATGTGGTCTCATGGTGATGGAATGCCATGACAATCATCACCATGAGACTGCATTTCTTT